>CM021109.1:389522298-389816688 GCA_007115665.2 Sequoiadendron giganteum | reverse complement strand
TTGTTGGAAAACTGGACTTTCAATGAGATGGTCTTTGTCATCTTCATTTTTATCATCTCCTTAATCATATTTATAGTCATTTATTGTACTTTGTTATTCTATTTAATTAGTTAAACCTCATTCGCTAGACTGTAAGTAGGTTTTTTGGTATCCGACACTGTACTTTTCCACTTTTTGGTTGTACTAATGCCAATTCCCTAGAGAGACTCCAACGAGCCACACTTTCATCCCTAACTTTTTCTATTGTCCTCGAGTAGAGAGCTATCTAAGGTGTGGTTCGAATTCCAAAAATTGGCTCGTTTAGCCCCATCCAAATATTCGAGTTAGTAGAGTGACAAATGCACTTGAGAGTGCTCTTCATTCTCTATCCTCAACTCAAAACACCCACTTAGCTTGAGGTAAGTTAGGGAAGCCCTTTTCTCTTGGCTCTCCATGATTTGGAGCCTTGGTGTGGTTGGTCCCCCTACCTTATAGTAGTATAGTGTAAGTTTCATTTATTAGTATGCAATTAAGGGTTACCAGTTGTTTTGAGTTGAAGTATTTGTTAATGCGAGCTTGGATGAAGTGTTTGATGAATCCTAAGTAGTTCATGGATTATTTTGGATTGTATTCAAGTGAGTTATGTTGTCTAAAACTTTCAGCTTGGTTTAAGGAAGCATTTACTTAATGATTATGGTGTTTCGCACAAGTTTTGGCCAACCTTGTGTTTAACACTACATGTGAGGCTTGTAGAAGCATGTTGAAGTTTTTTGAGATCTATTTGGGTCCTAATTTAGGATTTATGTAGGTCACCTTTCATTCCTATCCACTGTGGGAATGTTTAGGTGCCAACCTATTTTGAATTTGTATTTATAATGTCTAGTAGCTAACATTGGAGAAATTTTTTGAGCTAGAGCTTGATAAATGTGTATGGTGTTGATACAAGATTGAGAGACGAAAGAGTAAGAAGTGAGATAGATGCAATATTGATGCAAGTGATGTGTGTGATGTGAATTTGAGCAGACCAGTATGAATTTCAAGTTAGGGTTCTTGAAGGTAGTGATATGAAGGCATCTGAAATCTTTCATATGAGTGTGTGAGAAATTGTGGTGGATTCCTTGTTGCATTGAGAAGTTTTTTCTCCGTGTAACATTCTTCTTCTATCTTCTTGTATTCTTTTTATGGCAGTGAGCCCTAGCTATGAGCCTTTTAGACAATGTGTCCTATCCTGGCAGTGAGCCCCTTTGTACCAGTTTTGATATTACTTATATTGTGAGCTAATCCTCAACATGGTTTTTACCTCATTGG
This sequence comes from Sequoiadendron giganteum, assembly GCA_007115665.2. Classification (NCBI taxonomy): domain Eukaryota; kingdom Viridiplantae; phylum Streptophyta; class Pinopsida; order Cupressales; family Cupressaceae; genus Sequoiadendron; species Sequoiadendron giganteum. The sequence goes on along the minus strand of CM021109.1, from coordinate 389,815,401 downwards.
GTTTTCCACGTAAATTTGGTGCTCTCCTGTGTATGGTGTTGTGATTCCAATTTTTGTTATTTGCCTTTCATGTTTAATCATACTAATAGAATAAGGGTTTAATGAATTCTTTTGGATCTAATTACTGTTGAGGTTTTTGAAGGTTTAATTTGCTATAATTGATTCACCCCCTCTCAATTTTCTTGTTCATTTCAACAAAAGGAGGAATCATGTTCTTATTAGGCATCATTCTATTGTTGGTACATTATAATTTTAAAATAATAGTTTAACATAGTTTCACTAAAATTGTGATATCTTTCTCATTTATGAATGAAATTTATAAATTTAAAATGTTTTGGAAAGGTGATGAAGATGAGAACAAAACCCAAAAAATATTTTAGAATAATATCAATATTTAATTCAAAGTTTGATGTGGAAGTTAGAGACATTTGGATGGTTATTATCAATTTAATTTCTTTTTTATGGAGCCATAAGGTGTAATAATTTGCATTTGCACATTGTAACTATATGTATTATTGAGGAGCGGGAATGGGTGAGCGGGAATGAGGTTTTGAATTTTCTCCTGCTCAACAACGGGTGTCTGGTTCGAAGGTAGCTAGATCTTTGTTGAGGGGTCGACTTTCTAAGGATGCGGCAGGGCAGAATGCAGGTGGAGCAGGGGGAGCGATTTATGAGGACTGGGGCCTAGGGAAGCGGGGGGACCCAAGTGGTAAGGTGGACCCTGGAGGTAAGGAGTTCTTTGGCCCCTCTTTGAATGGCAGGGCTAGTGGGACCAAGTTTTTGGGAAACCAGGACGTGGCTAAGGATTTGAGAGACCAATGTCAAGAGGACTCAAAAAGAAGATGGGATTTGCTATTTGGAACCAAGCCTGCTGGTAAGTCAATCTTCCCTCCAATTAGCAATATTTTGGTCCCTTCAAGTGGGACATTTTCTATTCTTTTTCTTGATCCAGTGATTGACCATAACATTTCATTTATGGCCTCCTTGTTGGTGGGAAAATTTATGGGCCCGAGACCAAATATTGAAGTGGTTGGGGATTTTGTTAGGAAGAAGTGGAAAGTAAAAGGAAAAATTGAGGTTGCGGCCCTGCCTAAAGGTTTTTTCTCCTTTTCTTTTTCCTGTGAAGAGGATAAGCTCATAATACTTTGTGGTGGTCCCTAGGTCATTGGTAAGTCATCCTTGGCTATTAAGAAGTGGTCCTCGAAAATGGACTTCTTAGATACCTTTTTTGATGTGGTACCTGTGTGGGTTCAATTACCAGGCTTACCTTTGGAGTTTTGGAATGAGGATGTTTTTAGGAGAATTGAAAACTCCTTTGGGAAACTATTATCTATAGATGCCATGACCTCGGATAGAAAAAGGTTGGTTTTTGCCAGGCTTTGTGTGGGAATAAATCAGTCTACTGACTGGTCATACTCTATAGAAATTGTGTCTAAACTTGGAAAATGGGTTCAGACAATAGAGTTTGAGACTCTTCCTTTTGTGTGTTTCACCTATAAAAAATCTGGGCATTGGGCTAGGAAATGCCCAAGCAATGTGTCTAAGTCTGAAGCTAAGTTGGTTCTCAAGAAGACCAAAATATGGAAGGCAAAAACTTTGAAGAAATCCCTGGATGATGTGAATAAGGTCAAAATGAATAACACTAGGGACGGTCAAGATAAGAATGAGGAGTGCCATAATTCCAATATGGGGGCTAATAATGTTGAGGATCCTTTGATATGGAATGCTTCTGACAAATTTGAAGCTCCGAAAGTAGATGAAAATGATCAAAACAAAGAAGTAATGGAATCGAGCACCAAGGGGTCCGAGGGAGAGGATGAGAAAATAGATGGAGGGATTATTGGAAAGCCTATTGAAAACATGAACTTAGAAAAGAGGGTACCAGATACCTTGGTTGAGGGTTCAAAGGAAACATCTTATATTGGACATGGGGCAGGAAGTAAAACAAGTTGTGGGGAGGGATCTATGGCAGTTGGGGAGAAGACTCTTCCTTCTTCTATCTAGGATGGCTCTCATAGCTCATCGAAGGTTGTGAAATCCACATTTGGGATTTCTGTGGATACTTGTAAGGAGAGGAATGACCTGGGGCATTCTCCAATCAATAAAGTTGCTGCAGGAAATGATTTCATGGATGGTCAAGAATTCATGGGACTTGAGGACTTGGACCTAGAATGGGATAGCTAATATACAAAATTTGAAAAGAAGAGCAAAAAAGGGAACAACATTGTGGGGGTTTCTACAAGAAATAGGTCAAGAGTGGACTGTGGTAACCAGAGAAGTTCAGGTAGAAAATCAAATAAGTGGCATAGAGAGAAGGAATGCATCCAAAATATTGTTGATGGGGTTCAAAGAACCATCTCAGAGATTTTTCGAAGCAACACCCCATCAAAGAAATGAAGTTCATGTCATGGAATATTCGGGGGCTAAATAGTTCCCACAAACAAGATATTTTGCACAATTTTTCTAGGGGCCATAAGCCTGCTATTTTAATTGTTCAAGAATTCAAGATGCCTAAGGATAGAGTGGAAAGGATTAAGATTTTCAAGAATTGTGGTGTGCAAGGTAGGAGTTCGGAGGGTGCATCTAGAGGTTTAGTGACTTTTTGGAATCAATATCATCTTCATGGCACTCTGGTATGGGAAGATGCTAACTGTGTGTGAACTAGATTCAGGCATATTAGAGATGAATTCAACTGGATCTTGTCTAATATCTATGCTGCCAACAAAAAATCCGCAAGATAAAATTTTAGGAAAAGACTTGAGTCTTTTAGGCTAAGCTTCCCTAATGAGAATTGGATCATCATGGGAGACTTTAACACCCCGTTACTTGTTTCAGAAAAATTTGGAGGATCTCAGATACAAATGGATAGAAAATTGGACCTGATGGATTTTATCAACTCCCAATGTTTGCACGATGTGGATCTTAAGGGGACCACCTACACTTGGTCTAACAGGAGGGTTGGGAATGATCTTATTCAAGTCCGGCTTGATAGGAATTTAATTTCAAATAATTGGATGAAGGACTATATTTGCTCTTTAACTGCTCTATCTAGGATTGGTTCATATCACTTCCCCATAAGTTTTGTGGCTAACTTTGTGTCAGGTAAGAGGAACTTCCCTTTTAGATTTGAAAGAATGTGGTTGTCTCATCCTCAAATCTTTAATTACATTCAAGATTGGTGGAACATTAAGGTTAATGGTACTTCTATGTTTTGGGTGGCTAAAAATCTCAGTGAGGTCAAAACTAAGGTTAGACTTTGGAATAAGGAATTTTTTGGGGATATTTTTGCAGTTGAGTCTGTCATCCAGCTTGAGTTAAAGGATATTCGAGATAGAATTCACAAAGATGATTATGTGGAAGACTTTCTCTCCAGAGAGAACAAAATTCTCACAAGCTATCATGATATTATCTCAAAATAAGAAGAATTTTGGAAACAAATATCAAGATCGGTGTGGCTTTCCTCAGGGGATAAGAACACCAGGTTTTTCCACATGACTACAACACAGAGCATCTAACCGTATCACTCATATTTTTAAGAATGGCATCAAGGTTGATAAAGAGGATGAGATAAGGAGTGAGGCTAATCAATTCTTTGCTAATCTCTTAACTGTTGAAGAGAGGCTAGATATGAACGCTCAACAAACTCTCATCGATGCTATCCCCAACATTTTGAATGGGAATCAAAATAGATCTTTGATTGCTATTCCTTCTCTGGAAGAGGTTAGAAAGGCTATTTTTTCTTTTGAAGGTAACAAGGCCCCTAGTCTTGACGGGTTTCCTATGTTCTTTTTCTAAGTTTTTTGGGATATAGTGGTTGAAGATGTGGTTAAAGCTGTCAAAGAGTTCTTTGGATTGAGGAAACTATTGAAGGAGCTTAATTCTACTTTTATTGCTCCCATCCCCAAGTTCCCTGGTGTTGATGCTTTTGACTATTTTCGCCCGATCAGCTTATGCAATTCCTTTTACAAAAATTATTTCTAAAGTTGTTACTACTAGGATGCTTGGTGTTCTCCTACTTTTGATTTCTCCTCAGCAGAATGGCTTTGTCCCTGGCAAACAGATTTTGGATTCTATCATCACTATTCATGAGAATATTCATTCTTTAGAGGTTTCTAAGAGCCGAGGTTTTTTACTTAAGTTAGATATGTCCAAGGCCTATGATAGGGTGGATTGGGAGTTCTTACTGAAGGTTTTAAGAGCTTTTGGGTTTTTAGATAGATTTATGCAATTGACATGGGAAATTATTTCCACAACTAGCACTATTGTTATCATCAATGGGTCCCCTTCCTATTTTTTCAAAGTTTCAAGAGAGGTGAGACAAGGAGATCATGTTTCTCCTATTCTCTTTACTTTGATCACGGAAATTATGGGAAGGTTACTGCACAAAAAGGTGATGGAAGGGAGTTTAAAAGGGTTAAAACCATCATCGGCTAATCTTGTTTGTTCACATCAGCAATTTGTTGATGACACTATTCTTATGGGAAGTTCAACAATTGGAGAAGCTAGAAATTTGAAGTGCTCCCTTTTGCTTTATGAGGAAGCCTTAGGGAAAAAAATTAATAGGATGAAAATCTCTCTCTTCTTTTTCAATACTCTAGAACCTAGACAAAGGAAGATTGTTGATATTATCGGTTGTGTTGTTAACTCTCTTCCTTCCATTTATCTAGGGATTCCCTTGGGAACCAAACCACCTGAATCTTTTTGGATTTCTCTTGTGGATCGGTTTAATTAGAAGTTGGATGGCTGGAAAGGGGCCCTTCTAAGTCAAGCTGGTAAAGTTATGCTGCTAAAGCCTTCACTTCAGAACTTGCCTATCTATGCTCTAAGTTTGTTCAAGATCCCTTCCAAATTTGCTGAAATTATTGAGAAGATTCAAAAACATTTTCTTTGGTTGGGGGTTGAGGAGAAGAAGAGGATCTCGCTGGTTGCTTAGGATAATATGTGCAAACCCAAAAAATATGGGTGTCTTGGTCTGAGGAACATCAAAGTTTTTAATAAAGCCCTCTTAGCGAAGTAGGTTTGGAGAACCTTTCCTGATGTCCGTGAATGGAATGCTATATGGTACTTTAAATATTTGTGGGGTGTTTTTTCTCTCAGAGAATTTCTTAGTTCTCAGAATCTCCCTCCTAGCTCTACTCTTTGGAATAATTTCATTAAGGCAAGGGATCTTGCTAGGAAAGGCGTGATTTGGAAGCTTGGAGATGGTAAAAAAATCTTGTTTTGGGAAGACAAGTGGATTGGGAATGAACCCCTTTGTAATCACTCTATCTTTAGGAATCATATGGAGGAGTGCAAAGCTAGATTTGATACTTTAGTTGGGTACTATTGGAGGAATGATCAGTGGGTTTGCATCACTACTATCAATCTGTACCTATCCCCCTACAGTCTCTTCTAAACTCTGTTGTGTTGAGCCCGTGGGGCCAAGGGGATTCTATGGTTTGGAAAATGTCTTCTGCTAAGATATTTTTTGTCTCCTTGGCAGTGACCTCTTGTCATCATCTCTCCCCTCCTCTTGTCTAGGCGAAGGCTTGGGTGCACAACCTCATACCCAAAGTCAATATTTTTGTGTGGATCCTCCTTCAGAATAAAATTTTGACTAATGACAATCTTTGTAAGTGTGGTTTTTCTTTTCCTAATAGATGTTATCTTTGTTGTGCAGAGGCTGAGACTGTTTCACATCTCTTTCTCCTATGTCCTTTTTCCTATGACATTTGGTGCAGGGTCTTGCAGTTGTGGAACCTAAGCTGGGTTTTTCCTGGTTCCATTTTAGAGTTCTATTGCCAGTGGAAGGCTCATTCAAACAATCAGGTGTTGAAACTGCTTTGGAGATATATCTTTCCACACCTTGCATGGGGTATTTGGAAAGAGCACAACAATACAATCTTTTGGGATTTTGCTCTTTTGGATGAAATTGTCTTTCGTAAAATCATCAGAGCTATGAGAGAGAATTTAAATTTGCTTAATTGCAAAACTAAGGCTAAAGGAAAGGTCAGATGCCAATATTATGAGCTCAGAGTCGCTGATGCTTGGAAGATTAATGTTGGTATTCCTTATCCTCTCAGACCAACTAAGGGACCTAGAGATGGTATCCATTGGAACCTTCCTCCTCTTGGTTGGGTTAAAATCAACTTTGACAGGGCAACCAAGGGTAATCCTGGGCCTGCTGGGTGTGGGGGAGTGATAAGGGATGAGAATGACATTTTTATTTCAGCAGTGGCACTCCCCTTGGGCACCCAAACCAACCACCTTGCTAAAGCCATAGGGGCTTTCCAAGCTTTAAATCTTGCCCGTCAATTAAACTTCAAAAATGTGCGGCTTGAAGGGGATTCGAACAATATTATACAATGCATTAAGTGCCTCCAAAAGCCTTCATGGACCATAGAGAGATTGATTAATCTATCCAAGGAGATTATAAGCTCTTTTGATAATTGCTTCATTTCCCATGCTTATTGGGAAACTAACATAGTGGCAAACTTCTTTGCCAATAAGGGAGTTCAGGCCAAGGACAAAATTACGTGGCAAAGGAGTGACAAGTTGGAGGCTGATGTCATAGCCTTATTGAGGTATGACAAAATTCACGAGACGGTTCAAATTCCCCTATCAACTAATGATTATGGGTGATGAGTGTCATTTCATGCAGTCTCGGTACTGCTTTTCAATTATTTCTCATCGAAGGTTAGAGTACCATAGATTTAATAACTATTCTGATATTTTGTGCTTCACACGCTTTCTAGGTATTTTGGTTATTAGTTTATTTGGTTTTTAGGAGTCTTCTAAGTGGGCTTGCAACTCTGTCAATATGGGTGGTGAGCATCATCGTGTGGAACCGATGGATTGTGAGGAGTTGAGGAGTAACACTAAGGTGTGGCAATTGTTGGATAAGGGTGGGATTACAAGTTATATCAAAAAACTCCATTGTTGGGACTAGAAGGTCGCTAGGTTTTTTGCCAAGGAATGAAAGAATGGAAAAGTTAATTTTTTTGGGAGAAAGGTTGCTATTGATGGGCAGTTAATTGCTGAGGTAACGGGGCTTCCCATGGAGGGTCTCAAGTTTTACAGGGATAGGAAACTTTCAAACTAGGCTGTGAAAAAAAAATTTGAAGATAGAGAAGGAAAAAGAGGACTTGTGTAGGGCTTCCAAAAGTAGTTATGACTCCATGAAGATCAAATTGCTCTGGCAAGAGGTGAAGGTAATCATGGAATACATTACGTTGGATGGAATATTCTCTAGGGTCTTTGGTTACCATTTTGTGATCCTCAACCACTTTCAGCATTAGGTTAGGGTTTCTTTCCCTTTCTATCTTTCCACCTCTTTGAATGCTAGCCTTCATGACCATAGCTTGAACCCAGTTAGATACCCCATCCTTCATGAGGGTTTTCTTGTTTTAATCTATGAGCATTTCAAAGCTATGTCGGCTTTGTCCCATTCAACCCCTTCTCCCCACTCTATTTCTGCTAAGGATGAATTGGGTACTAGTTACACAGATAAGGATGAATGGGAAACTAATTTGGAGGGTGAGGAAGGTCATCCCTCGAAGGCGATGGGGAAGGGTAGTAGAAAAGGTAAGTCTAATATTCGATTCCTTCCTAAACCTAGTTCTACGACCTCTAAAGGTAGAGCTAAAGTTATTTTCCCTGGTTTTGAAGAGGCTAAATTGAAGGCGAAAGAAAAATCCAGTGTCTCCCCCCCAGTAGAAGGGTAAGAGAAAGGTTTTGGAGGATCCCTCCTATGAAACTAATCAGTATGATCCTTAGTTGACTCCTTCGTCGGAGTATTCTAGCTACCCTACTACTGATAGAGAGGATAGGCCTCGTTATCCCAATGATCTCAAGGCTGATGACCATTACTTCAAAGCTAAACGTGAGTTCCCTGCTAACATCCTTGCTATTGCTCATAATGGGTCTGTGGATTTTTCAGGTTGATGAGATGGGTTTTTTTTTAGATTAAGGAAATTAATCTGAATAAGAGGGCTACTAGTAGCAATTTGGAAAGGCTTGATTTGACAGATAATACTACAAGAGACAGAGAAAAGGCCACTGATTTATGGACTAAGGAAGAAAAGAAATACATGGTGGACTGCCTCATAAAATAGTTAAAGACCTGCAACAATTTAAGAGTAATCATGATGGTAAGCTTTCTGCTATGGAGGAAAAGCTTAAGAACATAAAAGAGTCTATCCAGATGGTGATGAAAATGAGCCACAAGATCTTAAAGTCCACCATGAACACAATGAATATGATGGTTGAAAATTTGGAGAATGTTTATTAGGTAAGGACTGTTGTGGATCTGGATGCTAAGAAAGAACAAAGTTAGGCGAAGGGTGTTGGGCCGAGCAAAAGAACTAGAGCGAACCTGAAGAGGGAGGCTAACATGACCCCTGTTAACATTTAGGAGATTAAGAAAGCAACTTTAAATATGAACAATCTGGAGCAGGAGGCGACGGACATCCTAAGGAATCTGGCCTAGTGGCTGGAATTTTACTGGGTTTTTGTTGGTTTTTTGCTGTGCTACCTTTGGGCTGGTTCTTTTTTATCTTGTTTGTAGGAAACTTTCTATTCTTTGTTCTAAACTATTTATTTCTATATATGTTGCTTCTTTGTTGTTAAAGGATTTCGGGACCCCTTCAAAACTTGTTTTTTCCTTAATCAAAAACTATATGTATTATCGATAGAAATTGACATCCAAAGAAAAATATTAAGGGAGAAAATATGAGAGGCTATTTTTTGATACTACACCACTAGAGTAAAGTATCTATGTCAACACTAAAGGGGGGTTTTAGAGATTATTAGTGCAAGACTTAGAATAATGCAATAAATAATAAATTAACATGTTAGTTTTTTAATTTGTTAATTTATTAGATGTTATATTTTTTGTTACTTATTAGTTATATGTTAGTTCATAGTTAGTGTATTGGGTAGTACTAAGGAAGAAAGACTTTATAAAGCCATATATTGTAATGATATATGTGTTGAAGATGAATGGCTAATTTGTGTGTTTGAGACTCTAATTCTTTGTTTCTTGATTTCAATACTCATACCTTCTCTTTCTCTAGCTCGATATTGAAAGGTGTCTTAAGGTATTTGATAGCTACATTGGTATTTCAACCTCCAAGATGAGCAACTCTCTTATGGGTAAATTCTTCAATTCTCACCCCAACATAAATATTTTTGTCATTGGTCTACTAACAAGTGGAAAGTAAAAGGCTATCTTAAGGTAAGTGCTTTACCTTATGGTATTTTTTATTCAATTTTCACTAAATGAGAATGGTTTACCATGGAAGCAACTTTAGCAAGTCTTACCAACCTTCTTCCACTTGAAGGAGCGAAACCACTATTTGGACTGACATCTTTATCATCAGAGATAGTGATGGTGAGGTTTTTTTTTTTCTCAACCTTAGGGTCCACCTTCCTTTGTTTAGCCTAACTAGATAAAAGGGGGGGAATTTTCATTTTTTTAGGGGTGAATTTTAAGAGGTCTTCAGGGGAAGCTTCATCATTAGGAAGAGGGGAATTCTTATTCTTAATCAACTTTGGTGCTCTACTAGGAACATAGGGTTGGCTATCAATTAGCTCAATCCTCACTGAGCTCTTAGGGGTTGGGGTATTCTCAAGCAGATTGATAATTGAATTCCTTTGGGGGTAGAAACTATGACAAACTTATAAATAGCCCTAATAAACCCTTGATGTAAGGGAGGGTTTGCACCATTCTCCATATTTTGTTAGAGAGACGAAAACACAAAAAATTGAATATTTATCTTTTCAAGGTGTCAAACATGGTTTAAAATAGGAAAATGATATCCATGTATAGACATAAAATGCCCTTCAAGATTGAAATACCTCATAATACACATACACACATTATGGTGGGGAGGGGGAGGTTTTAACCTTGCATACCTGTTTTGAAATCTTTTAGCCTTCTCCTTGGCTTCAAAGAACTTGTCTATAAAATCTTGGTAGTTACCATAACTATTTTTAACAACATTTTTTCCTTCATATTTGAGATCCGTATCTTGAGCAATCAACTTTATCATGACTATAAATTTAAGACCACCAATCTTTACCTCACCGTCCCTCCAGGAATTTGTAAACGTGTAGGTAAGGGTGTCATTGTATCCCTACATGGATTAAAAGAAGGGAGTGATTCTTGCCCTTTCTAAAAGATCCCACAATGCTTCATTCTACTTTAGGGAATCACAATTCTCTAGTTTCATTCATTTTCTGGGACCCCCATCAGATCCTCACTAGCCAAATAGTCCCTATGAAGTAAAATAAAATCTTCACCAAAGTCCTTCCCGTCAACCAGGGAGATAACAGACAGAGTAATCTCTTTGGAGTTCAAATTGAAAATTGCTACATGCATTTGAATAGGATTCCACTTAAAATCACCATCAATTATGAGAAAAGACAAAGGGTTAGAAGGATCTTGAAGATAGAGGTTTCACATGACACAAATGCTCATTGTCAAAGTTATTAAATGTAGATCATCTAGAGGGATCTTTAACAAGTGCTCAGGCCACACAAAGAATTGAGCCATGACAACTAAGCCAAGGACACATCCAAATATCACTAGATAATTAAACTTATAAGTCTTAACAAAGATAATAATATCCCCTATCACCTTAAGATACCACCCTAAATCTTTCGTCCTCAAGGTATCATTACCAATATTTTCCTTCATCATCATTTTTATCTTTGTCATTAAATAATTGGAAACATTCATGTTTTCATTTATTTGAAACTTTAGGGCCATACTCACCTTAACTCCCGGATTAATCATAATTAGATTAATACTATCCCCTTTGTAGTAGTCTTGATTATTCATCATCTTGTCATACATAATAATGGAAGTATTACCCATTAAGTCACATCTTATCCCACAACTCGCAGTTATATAGTGGATCATTTTTTCCTTAATAATGATATATTTTATATGATGTGGCAGTATAGGAAAATCCTAGTAGGTCTAATTATTATGTTTTAGAGCTTCATTAGCCATAGCATCTGCAACAAAATTACCCTCTTTATACAAGTGGAAATTTGTATAGTTTTGGAAGGTCTTAAGAATTCTCCTACAATCATCTAAAACATCGCCAATCTCCAAAGGCACAACCACATCCCCCTTTAGGTTGTCTATAATTGATTTAGATTTTCCTTCAATGATCACCTTAGAATATCCTTTCTCCTTCACATGATGTAAAGCTACCCAGACAACCATAGCCTCAACAACATTGTTAGAATTAATTCCTAAGCTTGTACCATATCCTTCTATAAGATCCCTTGGAAATTTCCTATTACCCCTAGCTCCAACTAAGCTTGGGTTCCCCTTAGAGAAACCATCAAAATTGCATTTGATCTAGCCCACCTCAGGAGGAGACCAAACAGTGTTGTTTCTAGTAATATGTTTTATCCAATTAAAATTTATGAGATCCTAATTTAATCCCCACAATTTTTTATTCTAATTTCCTTATAAGAGGGTAATAACTTCGAATCAACATAGATCCCAACATTTATGTTCTCTTGAATTTGATGCATAATAGCCAAAGAGAGGTCTTTGTTGTTTCTAGCAAATTCCTTGAAGATCCTATTATTTTGCTCCTTCCATAAACCCCAGGCTATGAAAGGAGGAGCTTGTCTCCAAAGGTCAATAATTATGTGATGAGAATATGGACAAACATTCCAACTATCCAAGAACCACTTTATTTAGGCAAGAAAACCCCATCTAGTCATTAAAATAGGGAGAAAGAATGACACAACCTCTCTTGAGTAGGAACAATGGAAGAACAAATGTATTATTGTCTCATCATCTTCATTATAGAGGTAGCATTTATTAAAAAATTGGAACCCTATTTTATTTAGGTTATCAATGGTAAGAATCTTTCCATGGACAACAACCCACCAAAAACAATTCACTTTGGGAATTAGATTTTTTATCCAAACTGGGTTCCACTGAAAATCATCCTTTGTGATCAAAGGCTTCTCCATAGCTTCGTAGATTGACTTCACTAAAAGGTTCCCTGATGGGCTTTTAGTTGAGATCCATTCATCTTTTCTATTCCTTGAAAAGAAGTCAGCCTCACTAATCTTTTGATGAAGGGATTGTAAAACGTCATCACAGTTTTGTTGTCTCCCTCCCCAAAGGAAAGCTCCAGTTAACCAATTTTTGAAATTTATACATTTAGGCTTCAATCCATCCTAGGTAATATACCCAACAACCCGCTTACCTAAATTTCTTACAACCCTACTAGGACAATATTGTCACTTCTCTCTCTTCCATTATATATTTCAACAAAAAAGATATGAAAATATTTTCCAACAATATGATGGTTTTCCACTAAAAATTTGATAACGTCAAGAAACAAATATGACCTCCCACACCTCATGGAAACTACAAAGTTAAAACTATTTTGGGTCAATCACAAATGTAGATAGAGAAAATGGATACTATCTTCATTTGAGAGAAGATGAAATAATGATGGACGATTTGGAGGCTATTAGAAGTCTCAAGGACCTCAATAATATGTAGGGTGACAATTGGTTTTGTCTTTTGTGTTATTATTTCAACTATTTTTGCTCTTTTTAATAAAATGTAGGCTCTATCACGTATAGATCCTTATTCTACTAGACTTTTGTTATTTTTTATTTGGTGGTCCCCTCTATAGTCCCCCCCTTTTACTCAATTTTTTATCTTACTAAAAGAATATTAATTTTATCTATTATAAAATTATAAATATGCATATCACCACAAACATAATAAAGTAAAAGCAAAGTCTACAAACAACACAAACCACCAAGTGGTGGAGACATTAGTTACCATCTTGTAGAGAATTGAGATCCTTCAAGCTAGTGATGGCCTCCAATTTACCCATTATCAACTTCACATTTTTCAACAAAGGAGTGGTATCCACCTTTTTTGTAACCTTATGTGACTAAACCCGTATTGTTTTTCCATTGAGATTATTGGAAGGAGGAGACTGGTTTTGTTTCTTGATTTTCTCTAATCTTGAATGGAACATAATCATGTTGGTCACAAAGATCCACATCACCTTTTTGTTGATTTCAATTATGAAGAAGAGAGATAAGGAAATTAAAAAGTTGTTAAAAAAAGGTGAGCCAAGTCATACAAAGCAACATAACATCATTTATCACCACTACAAAACAAGTTACCATCCCCCGCTAACCATCACAAAAAAAACTAACCAATATGAAATTAGAGCCATAGGTCTTATCATTTCTCCCATCTGATAAAAACCTAGATACATCACATAATAAAAAAACAAGGACCACAATGTAATCAACCAACAAAGCTCGAAGAAGGGACTTGACTCAACAAACTCAATTCGAGCCTTTGCTGACTACAAAAATAAAACCATGATTTCTTATAATAAGTAACCATTCTACATCTAACTATCTTTCATCACCATTGTTGGGGTAAGTAATGTACAAAATGGCCAAAGACACCACAATTATAATAGCTTTCATATCCATTACCATCATTGTAACTTCCACTACTACCATTCCTACCCCCTCCTCCACTACTACACCCTTTACTAAGGCTCCATTAGGCCTCGTCACTTCAAGAGCCTTGGTCTCGTCATCCTACTCACACTCAATAGGAAACTCAACCAACTCCCCTTCCAATAGGGATTGAAATTCATTAAAATAAATCAAGGCTTGGTGAATGAACAAATCTTGTTCACCATCATTAGGAGTGATGAAACCAGAACCCTTATGTAAATTGAACCAATCAACTTTGGATGATCCCACAATAGTGGTTTACAATTTTTGGCCAAACTGAACACTGAAATTATTATTTTTAACTAAATCTTCACATTCGGGCACCTATAGGGGCTAAACCGTGAGGAATTTGAAGATCATGCAAACTAGAGTCTCATCACATTTTGTCTTTAGATTCTAAAAATATTTTTTTCAAATTTTTTGGAATCAAATTGCACTTTTTTTTCCATCTCCCACAAAACTAGTTTTTTTCATAAAACAACATTTTTAAAAAGTGACACACACCGTATAACGCATTTTTTTTCCATGAAGGATAAAATTCTAATTCTTTTGAATTTATATTTTTAACTCCAATATCTAGTGCTTCCACTTGGTTAGAGAGTTTTTTATTGAATATTTTTTCTTTAATCAAGTGTCGAAGTCAAACCAATTACAATTCAGATATAGCACGACCGTATAACGCGTAACATTTTTTGTATATATCGAAATTCAATTTTATTTTATTTTGTTGGATCAAGGACTTCAATATCTGATGCACTCATATTTTTCAAAAAAAAAATTGATAATCTACTATTTTTCCACATGTGCAGAATATAGACCTTCATTTTCGATGAAAAACCTATGTTTAATAAAACTAAAAAACCAAATACATAATAAAACCAAAACATATTAAAATTATATTCGTTGGATAGCTCGTTCCGAAGACTACCATACTCATTTGAAAAAAAAAATAAATGAATTCATTTGATCCCCCAAAAGGTAAATCAAAAGTATTTTTTTATTAGCATTTTGATAGGTGTAAAGGAGACTCATTTATAGGTATAGTTTAAAACTAGGGAGGTTCTATCCAAGGGGGTTTGATCTAAGGTGGTTTGATCAAATCCTCTTCAATTGGAATCCTTAAAATAGAACTTTTTAAGGCTTAAATCATTATATTTTCTAAAAATATGTGATTTCAACAAAAAAATAGTTTCTCTAAGAAATTGTAAACCAACTTTGTGGGATCACCTCTTTACAAATCCTTTTACCACCTTACATCATGATTTCCAATCTTAAATAAATAAACAACTAAAAAAAATACATAAATAAAGCACCCCTTATTGTAATGTCTAAAACCTAAACATCCACATAGATTATATATAATCATCACCCTTGAACTACATACTCTGCACTTAAAAACCTAACATCACACCCCTAATAGGGTTGTTATTACCCCACTCTCTAGTTTTAAATTTCATTCTTCATAAGAAAGAAACAAAACAACCTTCTACCCATCCCTATCTTCATAGCTCCATTTTGCATTCACAAAATAAAATAAAATAAATAAAGGAAACAAAAAACTAGGGCTTCATATATGCTTATAAAAATAAAATAAAATAAAATCATATATGTGGCCATGAATAAGATCACCATCATATTTTATTTTAATATTTGATTATAATAAACATTGTAGAAAACAAAACAAAAAATTACCAACTACTTATTGTCAAATGGTGAGGAAAACAACAAGAAGTACAAGATCCAAAAGTCTATTATGACATTATTAAAGAAAAGTGAAGGTCTTTATCATAGTAATCCTTCCAATCCGAATAATCCATCTATATATTTCACCTCCTTCCTAAGAAAACTTTACTAAGGTTAAAATGTCAAAGAAAAGTAGATGGGACAATGACAGGTCGGCAACTGTACGACAGAATCATTTCCACATCAGCATAGCGAATATGACACGTGTTATGGTCGGCTGGAGAGGACTATCTTTTCTACCACTGAAAAGTAATATACATAAAACAAAACAAATTCCGTATCGGGCAGTGGGACCCACTATTTCAATAAGTCACGGACCTACTTAACCCTCCACTACTCACCTAACTCAATGCACAAGTTTTACTATTTTGCACGTAATAAACATTTCTAGTGCACTCTCTCACCTTGTCACCTCAACCACATAAGGAGCCGCACTTCCCCACTAAACCACGTTTTGGTTTATAATATGTTAAATCTGTAAACTCATGGTCAAAATTATATTTGTTTATTCACTCACCAATGAGTGAGTGTTCCTGTGAAATAGAATTTTGGATTGTATTTTTTAATTTATGAATAATAATTATATGTTATCACATCGTTGAAGTTCAATTGGTTGAGCACAATTGCTGACATTGTTGGTATGTTCCTTGATTACATCATCCACTAAGATTCAAATCCTATGGATGCACACTGAATAAGGGATGAGGTTTGGATCGTACCCTAGACAAATTTGGTGGAATGGATACCCTTTGCCCTTTTCTTTAAGTATGAAAGAAGTCAATTATTTTAGTATTGATGGGATGCTCAAATACCTTGAAAATTAAATAAGAGGATTAAGGGTATTTAGTTTTAGAATTGATGATGGAAGGATAATGTTGAAATCATGATTTGCGATGGGATGCTCAAATGCCTTGAAAGTTAAATAAGAGGATTGAGGGTATTTAGTTTTAAAATTGATGATAGAAGGATAATGTTGAAATCATGATTCCCGATGGGATGCTCAAATGCTTGGAAAGTTAAATAAGAGGATTGAGGGTATTTAGTTTTAAAATTGATGATAGAAGGATCATGTTGAAATCATAGTTCCCGATGGGATGCTCAAATGCCTTGAAAATTAAATAAGAGGATTTAGGGTATTTAGTTTTAAAATTGATGATGAAAGGATAATGTTGAAATCATGTAGAATCAATTTACCACCACTTGATATGAAGAAATCTTTGTGGTTTGATCTTGAGCAATACAAATGTATTGTTATGTGGGATTGATTTGTGTTGCTTGAGAATTATCTAACAAAAAGTGTGCTTGGAGAGTTGTTTGCCTTTATGTTCTAAAATTGAATCTATCAAAGGTCATTTCTAAGGACATGATTTATAAGTTTGTCAACAAAACAGATGATCATGTTCTCATACGTCAAACCCCTTGGTAGGTTAGATTAGGGACAACAAGCAATATTGACGATGATGTGCATCAACATACAAATGGCCTAAATGATAACTATGCATATTATGATTCATTTATTGTTCTTTAGAATTGAAGCATGCTTTGCTTATTCTTCAATATGAAATAAATTGCACATTGAATCTTTAAATGTAATCATGTAACATGTTGCACAAAACATGTGCTAGTTAACTCATAACAATTGATGGAAAGGGACAAGAAATTTTTGAATTTGGGGACCATTCTTGTATGCCTTAAAAGTGAATCGGGCCAATCCCAAGTCACTCATAAATATAACTTAGGGATAAAACAAATGAGTACAAATGAAGGTGCAATAATGATGGACACGGTGAATGTATAGGAATTGGTATAAAAGGGAGTAAAATTTAGATGGATAAGGTTTGGGCCATGAACCAAGCTTAATACAAGAATACGCTACTTGCCAATATTTTATTGCATGAAGTCATTGCATTAAAGCGGGCATACAACTAAATGGAAAATGTCACAAATAATTCAACTTCACCATTAATTTTTTTCCCCTTTGAGTGTGCATGAATCTAACATGATCATGCATTTCAAAGTACACTTACATTCTCAAACAACATGAAAGGTACATATACAAACACTCATAAAAGATATTATCCTTGAAAAATGATAAAAATAATTATATTTCCATTCTTCTCCTATGATCACTCCATAAATTGTAAAAAAAAAGAAAAAGTATGCAATGAGTAGAATTTACCACATGACTAAAATAAGCACAAACTAAAAGTTACAATTGTCTACAAAAAAATTAAGTAGATAGAAGGGATAAAAAAATCCACTTATATGGAATGTGATACAAAATACTCCACATAATGTGATAATGTCATAAGAGTCCATGTGATGAAGACTACATACAATGTGGCATGTGATAAATATTGTTAAAATGTAACCATGTAATGTGATATGACTCTATGATATTGCAATGTGATAATTATCTATGTGAAGTACAAAAGTAATATGATCAACCTCTATCTATATATGGAAATGAGTCTCTATCAAAACATGTTATTTAAAATATCAAGCATAAAAAAGTGTGAGTGGTAATAATTGGCCCGTCCAATTGATTGCATACATATAATGCAAGAAATCCAAGGAGAGTGAAACATAATACTAACACAATCATAATTAGTGGGTACAATTAAGGAATATCTAACTATGCACCAAAATGTAAACACTCAAACAAATACATGATGAACCAATAAAATCAACACAAAGATTGATTTATTGACATCAAATTAAAATAAAGCAACTACACGATCTTGATACATTTTAGGCCACGACCATTTGATTATGAGGTAGATCTTATAATATTTTTCAACATTTGACAACACAATTTTTTTTTCAAAATGTATCGACCTTTTCTATCCATATTTGCTATCTCAAATTCCTAATTGGAATTATATCCTCAAATATTGTTGAACTTCATCTTACATAGGTGGATGTCCAATGATATGTGCCACATGAAAACATATTAAACCATCATAGGGGAATGTGATATGGATCAACAACCTAAAAAATATTAATTTGAACTTTAGTAATCCTTGTAATTAGATACATCAACTTTGTAGTGTATAAATGTTGATCGAGGTTAGAATTTGGGGAAATAAGCACAAATCAATAATAGCAACCACAAAACTATCTAATCCAAGCTATGAAGACCCTAATCCAACAATGAAGTACAAATCACAATAAAAATCACAATAATGAAGCAATAATACCCAATCCCTATGTCAAAGTTGATTCATCTCCATTGCTCTTCTCCATTTTTCTTTGTTTGTTCTCAGAATAGTAGTATGCAAGATATTTGATAAGCTTGATGTTGATGTAAGATACCTAGATCTCAAGATAGAAAAACTTCAAAGATTGTGGTTCTTCAAGATGAATGGTATGAGAAGTAAAATATTGAAGATTGTGGTTAACCTTGAAATGAAGGGAGGATTGAATGATGTGGTACCATGATCAATGGATAAGATTAATTGAGAAGAAAAGAGATAAAGATGGGAAGGATGGACCAAAAATCAAGAAATTGGTTGAGATTGAGGGTCTAGCTAAAAAGAAATTCAAATTAAATAATGGTAGAAATTATTTAATTTAAAGGAGGGAAAATGAATAATTAAATAATTAAAAATAATTATTTAACTATAGAAGAAGGTGGGGTGTTAAAATATTAAATAATAAAAAATAATTATTTAATTAGGGAGAAAAGAAAGTGATAAATAATTAAATAAATAAGTATTTATTTAATTATGGAGAGAAAAGGCTAATGAATAATTAAATAATTAAAATAATTAAATTATAGAGGAAAATAGAAATAAATAATTAAATAAACAAAATTTCTTTAATTAAGGATAGAAAAGATAACTAGTGATGTAACTTAAATAAAATTGATATTTATTTAAATTAATCAAAAGAGGAATAAGGATAAAATGAATTAATTAAATAATTACAAATTATTTAATTAATAGAAGAAAATGACATTAGGAAAATAATTAAATAATTAAAGTTATTTAATTATGCATGGAAGAGGGAAAAAATTAGTGATAAAATGTTGCTTGCAAGTTCAAGACATTTTTCAATGTCTACATTTTGCCCTTCCTTGATACAATGCGATTTTCAAACATTGTGTCAAACAATAATCATGAAAAATCGGCTCAAAACTTGCCCCAATGTGCTTCGACGAATGTAGGATAGGATGATGCCCCCTCGGGAAAATTGGCAAGTTTACCGATAAGCAGGTTGGTTAAGCGCAAATGCATTAGTGATGAAAAACTAGCCTCAAAAGTCAATCTAGGGATGAATGGACAAGATGTTAGTACGGAAGAAGCTGGCAAGAATGGAAAATGAACGAATGAATTCGAACTGTTATCTTGAGATCTTGCTAATAAATGATCAAGCTTTTATTTTATTGCACAGTTATCATCATAGAACTTATTATGGCAATGGATGACGAATGCAAAGGTATGGCATAAACCAAGGTGTGATAAATTATCCCTTGCAAAATAGACACACGACAGACAAGTAGTGACATGACGTAGACTAGTAACTAGAGAACCTTGTCGAAATATGTGAGGAAGTAACCACGAAGCATGTTGATCCTGATGCAAGAAAGCATTGGATTAAGCTTTAGCTTGCATAGGATGTTTTGATTATGCCAAATTGAACCCCAATCACACACAAGGAACCAAGTTGCCCCAATTGTATTGCCAAGACAAACCACAAACAAAAATCAAAGAGAAAAAGGTCATGATCCATCATCGCTCCTCTAAATATTTTTAAGACATCCTCAAGGGGCATAGTAACATGACCACAAATAAATCAGATAAAAAGATAATACAAATTGGACCAACGAGTCAACAACCATTTAGATCTTTTGCCACATTGTATGATCAAATTCTGGATAATGATAAAAAATCATTTTAGGGAAGCATGTCATATTAGCCTAGGGAGCCCAATAATGCAACGTCTTGTATAAGACTAAAGTTTGATCTCAAAAATGAAGCATGTCGTATAAGCCCAGGGAGCCTAGTGATGCTATATATTGTATAAGACTGTTTGATAGTTGATAAGGATTGTTGATTGTTTTCTATTTGATGTTTGATGTTGATGTTTGATAAGTACTTGTGTTTAGGAAATTGATCTACTAATAGCTAAAGATTGATTGGATAATTTTCTTGTTGTTTTGCGATTTGGTTAGGCTCGGTTCTCTTTCTTGATAATTGTTTGTGTCTAATCAAAGTGTTGACCTTAACAAGGGACAGTTTATTGTGAGATGGATGGTTGGGATGAATGAAGACCTTGTTAGGACAAACCCTAAGGGACTTCCCTAATGCCTCAGGGGCTCATCGATGATGGCCTTGCCTATGTAAAGTGCAGAGACAACGTAGTTCGACTGACCTTGACCATAGATAGTTTATTATGAAGATGTAGATATGGATGGACTTGACAATTTATTATGAAAAAACCTAAGGGAATAACCTAAGCCTCGGGGCCCCATCAATGATGGCCTTGCCTACGTAAAGCATAGAGACAACATAGTTCGACTACTTGGATTGACACAAACTCCATTTTTTGGAGTTTTAAAAAGTTTTTTTTTTTTGGATTTTGATGTTTTCTGATTTTTTTGGATTTTGAAATTTTCAAAAAAAAAATTGGATTTTGACATTTTTTGGTTTTTTGGATTTTGACATTTTCTGATTTTTTTGGATTTTGACATTTTCTGGTTTTTTTGGATTTTGACATTTTCTAATGGCAACTTGTGTCTAGGATCCCTTGTAAGATGTAAGTCTAGGAATTTCCCCTAGTCAGGTATAGGACCGACTTATTATGGATGCAAAAGGGATGGGTGAGGTTTATTGTGAATGGATATGAAAGGATATTGAAGGACACTAAGCATCAACAATTCTTAGGCCATGAGAAGGATAACTAAGCTTTTATTATGAATGGATGGGAAAAGTAGGATCTTATTGTGGAATGGAATATGCACAAGGGGTCATGGATGGAAGTGAAAAAATCAAATTGAATGATAGTAGATGATAGAGAAAAGACTGACTACACATGGTGTTTATTTTTGCTAGGTTAAATGGCACTTATCCAAAGCACCACCAAAGTGGTTTTCACTATTGGATGGATTATTTCTCTTTACTAATTTATATATATATATATATATATTATTGTTTTGGGGATTCTTTGAAATCTAGGTATAGTACTTGCGAAGGTGCATGTTGTCGATAAGATTTGGTAATGGTTCACCTTCAAGAGTGGCAAGCTAATAAGTGTTGGATCCATATGTTGCAGTTATGATGTAAGGACCCAACCAATTAGGCTCAGACTTTCTGGGTTTTTCTTGATCCATTTTAATTTTTGGATTCTCTTTTAGGACCAAGTCACCAATGTCAAAATTCCTAACTCGGACTCTTTTTTTGTAGCTATGATAGAGATAATTTTGATATTCTTGCAAGTGGACCAAGGCATTTTGTCTCTTCTCATCCAACAATTCTAGCTCATGCAAACGGGATATATGATACTCTTCATCGTCAATGAATGACTGCATAGATACTCTCTGAGATGGTAACTCAACATCAATGGGAAGAATGGCTTTAGATTCAAAGATGAGGGAATATGAAGTGGCTCTTGTAGGAGTGCAGATGCTAGTATGATAGGCCCATAAGGTGGGGTTAATTTAGATATGCCAGTCACGACTAACATCATCGACGGTCTTCTTTAGGATTTTAAGGATAGTATTATTAGATGCCTCAACTTGACCATTACCCTGGGGTTGGGATGGAGTGGTGAAATGATGTTGGATGTGAAATATCTCACACAGTTCACGGACATCTTGATTTTTGAAGGGATGACCATTATCTATAACAATGGATTGGGGAACACCATACCGACATATGATGTAGTTGAGGATAAACTTGGATATTTTCTTATCAATAATGTAGGTCATTGGAATGGATTTGATCCATTTTGTAAAGTACTCAGTTGCAGTGATGATAAACTTATGACCATTAGCAGAGATAGGATGAATATTTCCCATGAGGTCAAGTCCCCATTGAGAGAATGGCCATGGTGATGTAACTAGATGAAGTTCTTGAGCAAGTGCATGCATAAGGTCTCCATATATCTGACATTGGAAATATTTCTTAACAAAGTGATAGGAATCACATTCCATAGTGGGTCAATAGTATTTCATTTGTATAAGATTTTTGGCTAGGGTAGGACCAACAAAGTGAGCTCCGCATATACTATCATTTATCTTGTGTAAAATGGTTTGTGATACATATGAATTGAGATATCTTAGGAGGGTACTATCTAGACTATGATGATAAAGAGTATCACCAATGACATGAAATATTTTGATGCTTGTCGGATAAATGTCTTACGTTGATTAGTGGACAATTTGTGAGGGATAATTTGGTCATGCGGGTAATTGTAACAATCTTTGTACTAGGGGTAATTAGGACCAATAATTTCACACATGAGTTTGGACTCGGGGACATTGAATGTGAAAACTCGTATTGTGGCATGTTATTAGGTATATCCAAGAGAGATCCAATGGTTTATATTACATCAACTGCTTTGTTTTGAATCCTCAAGATTTGAGTGAAGATGATGACCTCAAAATATTGCTTGAAACTATTAGCCATTCACTTGTAGGGAGTGAGCCTTTCATCTTTTGTATTGTAGTCATTATTGACCTGATGGATAACCAATTGGGAGTCACCATAGACTTGAAGATTCTTAATTTTCCATTTGATGGCCATTCGTAGTCTTATTAGCAATGCTTCATATTTAGCCATGTTATTTATGCATAGAAACACTATTATGTATGACTTATCTATTGAGTCCCCTTGGGGTGTGAGAAAGAGGATACCCGCTCCTGAACCATGACTTGTATAAGACCCATCAAAGTACAATTTCCATGTCATAAAGGTCTCTATTGTGAAGATGGATTCATTAGGAAAGTCAGACATTAGAGGATGATTTGCTATTATTGGTGCCTCTGTGAGTTGATCAACTATAATTTTTCCTTTCATTACCCTATGATAACATATTCTATGTCAAAATCACTCAAGATCATGACCCACTTTGCTAACTGACTTGTTAACATTACTTTGCTAACTAGGTATTTCAAGGGGTCTATCTTTGCAACCAGTTATGTTCGATGATTTAGCATGTAGTGTCAAATATTTTCAGTGATAAAGACAACTGCAAGGCATTCTCATTCAATAGGAAGTTGTAATTAAGATCATACCCACAAGTGTGTGACTAATATAATAGATAGTCTGTTCTTTTCCATCATTATCATTTTGTGCTAACAAGGCTCCCAATGCTAAGGAAGTTGCTAATATGTATAGTATTAGGTATCTACCATCGATAGGAGGCATGAGAATCAGATATGATAATAGATAGTCCTTGATTTGTTGGAATGCTTCTTGATAGAAATCAATCCATATGAATGGGACTCCCTTACGAAGAAAATACTGAAATGGTTGACAATTATTTGCTAATTGAGCTATGAACTTTCAAATAGATTGTAATATTCCTTGTAGGGTACGAAGTTGACATGTTTTTTTTGGCGGAGGCATATCCATGATGGTTTTCAATTTTATAGGATCAACCTCAATACCTCTATGAGAGATAATTTTTCCTAATAATTTTTTAATTGCACCCCAAAGACACACTTTTTTTTAATTCAATCTTACCTTGTACTCTTCTAACCATTTAAAAATATTATCCAATATTTCCAAGTGATTATCCCTTGATAAATATTTTTCTAACAAGTCATTGAAATAGTCCTCCATGAAGGTATGCATGCAATCATGAAAAATTATGGTCATAGCTCTTTGATGTGTTTCCCC
The DNA here is from genome assembly GCA_007115665.2 of Sequoiadendron giganteum. Taxonomy (NCBI): domain Eukaryota; kingdom Viridiplantae; phylum Streptophyta; class Pinopsida; order Cupressales; family Cupressaceae; genus Sequoiadendron; species Sequoiadendron giganteum. Next base: position 389,791,297 of record CM021109.1, on the reverse strand, counting down.
AACGTTCTTAAGACCAAATGGCATAATGTTCCTATAATAAGTACCCCAAGCACAAGTGAATGATGTTTTGTGTTGATCATCAATGGAAATTCATATTTGATTATATCTTGAAAAACCATCCATGAGTGAGCATTTCATATCCCATTGTCAAGTCTACTATGATGTCAATTTTCAGTAACAGGAAGTCATATTTAGGACAAGATTTGTTTAAGTCTTTGAAGTCTATGAAAACTCTAATTCCACTAGTTGGTTTTGTTACAAGGATAAGATTTGATATCCATTCTGGATATTGTATTAGACAGATGAAACCAACATCAAGCAATTTCTTCAATTCTGCTTTTACTAAAATTGCGATCTAGGGGTGCATTTTTCTCAAATTTTGTTTGATCGGTTTTGCATTTGGGAATAATGGTAAATGGCGTAGAACTAGCTCAGGATCCAATGTAGGCATATCAACATATGACCATGCAAAATTGAATTTGTCTCTCTGAAAAGAAAGTGGTGAATTTTGGGTTTTCTGTGATTGTCAAGGATGTTGCAAAGTGAACAATTCTAGGATTACCATCTGTACTCAAATTGAATTCTTTCGTTTTTTCTACAAGCAATGGTGATATCTCTTGTCTTATGGGGAGCATGTCCAACCCTCCATCCTTGGGCACCTCAAGGAGGTTTTCACCCTTAGAAATGTCCTTTATTTTAACTTTTTCTTGGTCTAAAGGCACCTTATAGTTTTCACCTAGAGACCTATTCTTTTTATTTTATTTTTGCGATTGGAGGGTGGAGTAGACTCCCCAAAGTATGTTGCACTATCAAGATATATGATAAATTCCTTATGGTCCCCACTTTGTATTCCTTCTTGAAGGCCCATTAACTCAACTATTGCTTTATCATTCTCGATTATGTCCAAGCTCGAAGCTCCTTGTTAATCCCAATCTATTAGTTGCGGGTGGATGAGGGGTAATTCATCATCAGTTTCATTATATCTCAAGGAATAAGAGGATATGGTAAAAATAGAGGTATCATTAGGATCCCAAAAGGTTTCTAACCAGGCATGACCCCTCATAGATTTGGTTTGGGATGAGGATAGGTCAAGTTCTTGGAAGGCTTCGACTAGGTCATAATCACTAGAAGTGTAGGAATCCCATTCCCACTCATTGGAATCTATTTTGATATGCTATTCCTTAGATGTCTTAGTTTCATTAGAAGCATTAACATTTTCATCCAAGGGTAACTTAGTATGAGGAGGACTCACTTTTGGTGGTACATACCCTAACCTTGTATTCTTTAGAATCCTTGGAGGTAATAGTGGTTTTGTCATCCCATGCTTGTTCAAACCAAGAACACTATGTCCATCATAACCCTATTGTTTCATGATCTTGAATCCTTTTGAATATTTCTCTACTATTATTTACGCGGACTTGGTTTCTTCTTCATCCTTATAGATCCATGTAGAAATATCCTCACATATAGTCTCTTTACTTAGTTCACCCAACTTAGTGAACATGGTAGGAGGATTATAAATGACAATCTTAGGTTCCTTATTGACAAGATGAGGCTTCCCATTAGACTTTGGTGAGGCAAGAAACTTCCCAACGTAAAATAATCTCTTACTGTTGTATTCATCACATCCCATGTCATGGATCTAGACCTTAGGTTTGGAAGGTGTTGTGGATAGAATGGACTATTTTGAGAGTGAAGAGGGAAATGTAATGTGATGAGGCAGAGGAAGAAGCTTCCAAATTGATAGGCACTTGATGTTCAGTGGTTCCTTTCAAATTGCTATAATATTGGAAAGGGCCAAGATCACATGTTATAGTAATTTCAATGCCATTATATGGAAACTTAAGGCATTGATGGTACATGGAAGGAACATACCTCATGGCATGAATCCATGGGAAAACAAGGAGAAGGTTGTATGGTAGATCCAAATCAAAGACTTGAAATATCATGTTTTGAATAGAAGGACCAACCCTCACGGGAAGTGTGATTATACCTTTGGATGAATGCTTAGCATCGTCATAAGCCTTGATGATAATTTTCTTAGACGTATCTATACAAGATTCAAAGAATCCCAATGTTATGGAAAATCTTAAGGTGCATATATTTATACCTTCTTCATTGTCTACTAAGTCTTGTCTGATTTTGTGTTTATTAACGTATACCTCAAGGTGTAATGGGTCATTATGATTTGGTCGTTGTGTAGGAAAATATTGCTCAAAAAATGTGACATTATGGGTTGTAGCTAATTATCCTACCATGGCCTGGAATTGATTAACATTTAGGTTGGTGGGAACAGATGTTTCTTGCAAAGCTTTGTCTAAAATGTCTTTATGCTCAAGGGATATGTGAAGCAACTCAATAATGGATATTTGCACAGGAGTATTTCTTAGATGGTCTAAAAGGTTATATTAACTCTTTGGTTGTGGATTTGAAGTGGCCCCTTGCAAGGTCACTTTAACTCTTCGGGTGGTGACAACACATTCTAGAATTTTCTTTATTGTAATGGTAGAGACATTGTCATCAAAGGATCAAATTCTATTGACAGTATACTTGTATGAGACATTAGTGTAATTGACATTAGTGTTTGAATTTTTCCCTGAACTGGAGGCTTTTCTTTTTCCATGGTCTTGTAGGGGATTCTTGAAAATAGTATGGTCAACATTTGTCTTTCCTTGTGAATTGTCCATTGATATGTCACCTTATTCAATGAGGTATTGGATAAGGTTCTTAAGTGTCCAACATGATGATGTTTTTTGTCCCTTGGTACGATGGTACTCACAAAAATCATTATCACTCCACCAAGTTGGTTTGAGGATATTCGGTTCATAAGGTTTAACTTCCGATAGTTGAATGACATCTGATTGCAATAATTTCTTCAAGACATTCAATGGGTTCTCCTAAGGGTGTATATGTTTTTTAAGGAATGTTTACTCATGGAGGACCTCTACATTGTTGGTTTTTTTAGACTGCATTTGTAGTTTGATCTTGGCTTGGTGTAGATTGTTTTATGTAGAAGGACCTTTGAGGTGAATTGTGGGGTGAACCTTGTTAACTATTTTAGCATCAACTACCCCATCATTAGTGACATTTTTGTTTCTAGACCAAAATTTACTTGTCATTGGGATTGTTTTGGTTTTCTTTGAAGATCTTGACCAATCCTTTTGTGACAAGAGTTTTCTAATGGAGACTCCCTTTTCAATGACATCCTCAAATGTGTTGCAACAATGGATTTGAAGTTTAATAATCAATTCTGTATTGAGGTTTTCTACAAAGATGGAGACCAATTATTTTTTTGGTATGTGGCAAGGACATTTACTAGACATACTTGACCATCTTTGAAATATGATGTAAGTGACTCCCCTTCATTTTTTCTGGTTGTGCATAGTTTTGAAAGGGTCATATCACTTTCAATGTTATAGGAAAAGTGTGCGATAAATATTTTTGCTAGTTAATTCCATGTTCTTATCCTAGGATGAAGGTAAGGGAACCACTATAGAGCCTTCCCGAAAAGGCTATGTAGGAATAATCTCATTAAGTATGTAGGCTCAAAAGTGATGTCCATACAAGCAGTGCTAAAATATCACACATGTTCTACTAGATCTCCCTTTCTCTTATTTTGTTGAAGTTTGGCACATTAAAGTGTGGAGGAAAAGATGGCATGCATATGCTTCTATCAAAGGGATAAGGACATAGTTCCTCCATTGAGTATTTTTTCTTTGTTGTGCTCACTTGCATGTTTTCCATTTGTTGTTACATTGCTTGCATTTGTTACATCAAATTTTCCATGGGTGATGGTGGTATGTTTGGTTGACTTTGCATGAGAAGGTTGGTATTGGTGTCAAATGTGGTGAGGTAATTGTGTGCTAAGGGATTTTGGTTTTAAAGGTTGGATGTTAATGTTGGGTTTGGGTTGATGTTTGCTTGAGAATATTTTTCATTACCTTGTTGTAAGTGAGATGTAAACATGGTGTTGGTGTTGGTATTGGTATTATGTTGTGGTGGAATTTGGTTGGTGTGTTGGTGTTGTGGTATGAATTTGAGGTTTGTGTTGACATGTTATTATGATGGAGGTTGGTTGGTATTTAGGTTTGACCCAAAAGACATGTTGGTGTTTGGTGTAGTGTTGGTTGCTTGGGTTTGTACTCTTGGTGTAGCAATGTGAATCCTTCTTCTTTATCTTGGTGGGTTTGGGTTTTGATTTGTGTTTTTGTTGGTTGATGGTGTGGTAATTTAGGTGGATGTTGTGGAAAATGGATTTTAAAAATTTATACCTATTGGAAATTGAGAGGTTGTCATTGATGTCAACAGATGGTGGAATTTTGGTGATTGTCTACCCTGGTAATGGAAGTCTGTTAGTCTGATATCTTGGTCCAATTATCCTATTTTGTAAGATCTGCTCAAAATATGATAATATGTTTTATGTTAATGCAATTAAATTTCCACAATCCATATGAAATAGTATTGTTGCTTCTGGATTTGATTGTGTTGTGATGGAAAAACTCCAATACAATAAAATCCAGGAGCAACAATACTATGTTCTATGTTTATATCAATTGCATCCACTGACATGGTTTTAGATGTCTAGGCTATATGGTTGGAATGGTACAATTACTAGTAGTTTTGGAAATAGTGCCATACTTATACACTGTTTTTGTATGTCAGTTTTTGGTCTGGATTCTATCTCAAAAAAAGATATCATTACAAGACTTTGTACATAGACTTGAGACTATAAGATGCATCCTACTTTGGAGTTTCATAATTATATTTGAAGGAATTTTGAAGATATGAATGACACTATTCTGATCTATAGACTACAGTGAGTGTTCATACAGTACACTAATGTGGGAGACTCTGCATTTTCTCATATTTGATTATCTTACCATTTGGTGTTGAAGATAAGTAGCCCGATGTCATCTAAGCGAGAATTCAATATGCTAACAAGTTTTGTGTTAAGCATTTGATGGTTTTCATATATGTTTGGGGCTTTTAGTCTAATTTCGGATGACCTAATTATATATTAATATTGAAAATTTTATATATGTGTTGTGAAAGATAATGGGATCTATCTTAGGTCCATGCTAACTACTTATATGTGAAGATGAATATATTTTAAAGACAATGCTGACAGATTTGATTAGGCCGACCTAATTAGTGAACATGGATATATATATATATATATATATATATACATATGTAAGATATTTAAGGAAGAAAGAGGCAGAGAAGTAGAGTGTGTGAAAAATATATGAAGACAAAGATGAGAATGTGTAGGTGTGAAATTTTATGGATCAGTAGATGAGTTTGTTATTGTGCTTCACTAGAACTGAACCTCAGCACAAGGAAGGTGCATTTAATCAATTCATATCTTTGGTAGTGAGCCACATCTTTTTACATATATTGGTAGTGAGCTAGATCATTATGTATTTACTTTAGGCTGTGAACCTTTTCAAGGAAAGTGAGTCCTAGCAGTGAGCCCTTGTAATATTCTATATATGGGTATATTATATTGTGAGCTAATCCTCATCATGCTTTTTCTCATTTTGGGTTTTCCACATAAAAATACCGGTGTTCATGTGTGTTGATGTTTCATGTTTTCTCTTGTTGATTCTATCAGATTTGTAATAATTTTTAGATAGGTTTTATGTGAATGGTTTTATGGAATACTGATTCACCCCCCCTCTCATTATTTTTGATGTTCAACAATTGGTATCAGAGCCTGGTTCATTTGAAAAAGCCTAACAGCTTGGGGAAGGTCCTAAATTTAGAATACATGGAAGATAAAAATTTATTATTCCTTCGAAAGTGATCTATGTTGGACATACAAAAGAAAATGAATATTTGAAGGACATGTTGAAGGAAGAAAATGAGTGTATTAAGAATTTGAGGGAAATATATGGAGAGGTCAGTGATCAATTAAAGGAAGCAGATGAAGACATCACCAAATTGAAAGAACAATTGGAAGAAAAGAAAAAGATTGAAGATTGTCAGAAAACTAAAATTCAAAGGAACATGGATGAATGTGCAAGGCTTGAGCAAGAAGTGGTAATTTTGAAATCAGATCTAGAAAAGGAAAAAAAACATGAAGATAAATTCAAGGCAAGCACGATAATGCTTGATGAGTTGATTAACTTTCAAAGACCTGCTATGGAAAAAAGTGGTTTAGGGTTTGAAGAAGGACAAAGTTCAAAGGTAAACCAATCCCTTGACATAAAAATTTAGTGTGATGATGGAAAATTCAAGAATTTGAGGAGAAATATCAGAAGGATTCCCATCAAACAACCCATTGCTCAAATGTATTTATCTATTAATGGTATCTGTTATTTTGGCAATAAGTTTGGACATAAGGAAAAAGATTGTAAAAATAAAGAAGAATAGAATAATGGAATGGATGAAAATTCCTTATCATTCTCTGGTCAATGTTTTTAATGCAAAACAATTAAACAGAGAACTAAATATTGTAGAAATAAAAAGTTGAATAAGACAGTTTGTTCATTCAATGGATACTGTTATCACTATAAATCATTTGGACACAAGGCTAATCGGTGCAACTATAGATTGAATAAAAGAAAAACTTGGATGGAAGAATGTTGTTTGTTGCAACTGAAAAAATCTAAAACATTTTTCCAGATACTGTAGGAGTAGAAACATGAAAAGTAACAATCCGCTAAATATAAATGAACCGGTCTTTAAGTTTGATCCGACAATAGTGAAGAAGGAAATGGAAAGAATTTGGAGAAGGGAAGGAGAATTTAAGCAAGGTGAATTAGAATCATCAGTCCTTTCTATTTCATCCTCCAATATAGACACTCTCATCAAAAATTAATTCGGGCAGTGGCTAAGGAGGAGCAATAATCAGAAAATTTAATAACTCCTCTTTCGATATATGATGTCATATCATGACATAAGTGCATTTATTAAGGTTACAAATTCAAGATTTCATGTGAAAGGATTTTGCAAAAACATGTGTGAAGAATGAATTCTATAGAGTTTGAAAGGATGGAAGTGTACACGAATTTTGAGGTGATCTACTTGCGAACTAAATCATTTATCGCAGAAGTATTTGGGATGAAAGAAATAAATTTAGATATGTTAAGGAAAACACATTCGATGAAAAGAATTTGTAAAAGAAGAGAAGTGTACAGAGGAAGCTTAAAGGAACCAAAACAAATTCATACTACAAGAATTCGGAATTTGGTCTTGTTGGAAAAGGAAGAGGTAAGTCGCTATTGTTATGCACTATTTCATCTGAATTATTTGAATTTTGTTGGATGTGATGGATATATCTCGAATCATAGACAATTCAGTAAGATCGAAACCAAAGCTCAAAATGTACCCTATTAAAACCTTGGAACTTGATCTTTTGGGTTCTTTTTCAAATATTCCTCTTGGTGCTATACAGATTGAAGATGTTGGGGTATACATTCATAGAAAGTTGGAAGAATCTACCTACAGAAAAAGCTCATATATTGTGGGTTGAATAATTAATTGGAAATGATTTTATCTTGAAATCGGAATACAATGTACTTTCAAAAATGAAAGTGTATATATGGAACAATTTTTTGAACTTTAGCAATGAAGAAAGATGTATCAAGATGGCTCTTAGCAGATTTCATGGTGAATATGTGTGGCTTGATGAATAATATATGATATCCAGAGAGGTAATCGGGGATGTTACTGGCTTATCATTCTATGGACCAATTCCTGAATGCAATGTTGATAGGGAAAAAGGTTTGATAAGGAACGCACGTGTTGAAATCACTAACCCAACAATTTAGTATGCAAGTCTAGTTATTTCATGGATGATCTTTGGTGACAATGATGTCTCCACTACCACAATTGATCTTGCATTGGATATGGTTTAGAATAGAAAAAAATATGACCTCTATGAGCTGCTCCAACAATAACTGTTAGAGAATCTGAGAGATATCAAGAAGAAGGAAGGTACATCCAAATATGGTACATTAGTTTTATGCCTAATTTTCTATTTTATGAAGGAGATTCCTGGAATAGGTGAGGTTAGTTGGGAGAATACCGGATTGGTGTCTAATTATATTGAGGAACTTATGAGAAACATTGGGCATTTGGATGCACAAGGAGATGCCCTTGCTGCATTCTTTGGAAAGTTTCAAAGGAAAACAAACAAAAGAAGGAGAGTTCCTAGGGAAATTATCTACAAAATACAAGAATGATATAACCTTTTTGATAACCACTGATAGTTGCATTATTGAGGTATTTGAACAAAGGAATTCGTGGATACCTGAGTTTGGATATGAGATTGAGATAGACTATGCTGTTGGTTGCATTGAATTGTTGATTAACAACCCGCGAGATCCAAGTAGACATAGGTTGGGAACCTACACTAAAATAGCTAAAAGATCTGAGTTAGTCTTTGATAAATCAATGACTTCCATAAAAGAAAAGATAAAATTCTCTAAGGTTCATGCATTAGTAGCTCAGGTTGAACCTGCTCCAAGAAGACTTATGTAGTTAGCTAGGAGAAGGGCACAATTTTAGATAGCTCCTAGTGTCATCATCAATTCATCACAATCCATGATGGTAAGAACAAATTCATTAATTGATATATTTGATGAATTAAAGAGTAGAGTATTAAGTGACATGGTAACTTGGGTTGAAGACAAATATTTTTTGGAAATTGTAGAGAAATGCAGGTCTACTTGTTGATGGTGAAAATGACACAAACAATGTTAAACAAAATATCTCTACTCTATTTCTCTTGAAAAAGAAAGATAACATATAGTAGCCTAACTCCCAAGGTCCTAGTAGTTGGTTCTCAACTATCTAGTGTCACTCAATTGGTCCATGCAACTATAATATTCAAGGGGCCTTTGCTGGTAATAAGGAATGCAAGCAATGACTAATTCATCGAACTATTTTTAATGAAAAGGGGGTTTTAAATAAAAGAAAAAGATAGATCAGGGCGTACATCAGTAAAACATGAATAAAACTTATCTAATATCCAGACATATATCTTCAACAACGAATGTTCTTCCAACAGATCAAGAAAACCATAGCATGATGCAATTTACATAATAGTCCATACTATTGCATGCATCTAAGGTGCTTAATTTAACATCACAATCATACATCATAAATATTTCAAAGATTTTAAAAGAACACACTCTAATTCATTTGCAAAGATCATAGGTCAACAGACTTTCAATAAACTCAATTCACAGATAATCTAATGAAATAATCCTTAAATCTGGTTCCTTCTAATGATTTTCATCACATAAGAAACACTAATGCTTCAGCACAATCCTTGGCATACAGATAGAATATAATTCATTAACCTTATCCAATAAACTCAATTCCAACACCATATTGCATAAAAAAAAAACCTGTATTTATATTCAACTGTAAATAAAATGACAAATTATCTCTATAAAAACTACAAAAAATTCTATCTCCTACTATCAGGTGGCTAATCTTATTCTCATCAGCCAACCCTTACAATATGATACCCCAAAGTTATTTATAGATGTACCAAAAATCTGAAGTCCTTTCTATCTTAAGTCAATCCACCTTTTTAGGAATTAAAGTCTGCTTGGAAACTCAGATCAATTTGATCTCTAGTTCCCACATTGATCATTTCATAAACTGGAGAGAAGAAGATAGAAGGGAAAAGAAATTCATGCACCTACAAAACTGCCAGTCATGCATGTGGAGGAGAAAAGAAAACCATGCATGCATGAGACTATCAATTATGCATGCAAAGTTTGCTCTGTAGTGTACTCATCGTAACTGGAGAAGACTTGTTGAAGCATATCCAAGTTCGGCCCATCAACCCAATTGTCTTCAAACTTGATCCTTTCTAATTCCGCAGCAGCAAATCCTCTCATGTCTTTTAGCTTTGTTAACTCCCTTTTAGCAGCCCTTACTTCTTCTTTAATATCCATCAACCGATCTAACAATAGATCCTCTCCATAATCTCCCTTTTGCATGACCTATTTAAGCCTATCATCCCATTTCTCTTTTATTTGGCTCAAAGGTAGGTCCTCCTTTACGATATATCAACATTTACTATAATAGCAATAACTATTTCTAACTCCTCAAACTGTTCATTTAGATCCTTGACAGAATCTTGAACTTCATTTTTATGCTTGTATAAAAAGTAAGATCTAAACCGGACTGTGCTGGAGGTCTTTTCCAAGAAATATTTTTTGTCCTCTTCAAGTATTGACTGTTCTAGAAGAGTGGACTTCGGCAATTTATTAACCTCTCTCAGCTTCTGGCTATATCCTTTGTACTCCTCCTCCTGTTCTCCCAATACTTTGACATACTGATTCATCTCTTCTATTAACTCCTTTGTCATCTTGTGAACCTCAAAACTGTTGTCCAGCACCTCACCTATTTCCTGATTTAGTTTATCAATCCATCTATCCAACATCTCTGCCTTACTCCTTACCTGCACCAAATCATCCACCTCTTTCTTGCTAAGCAAAATTGGTGTCTCAATGGAGGCAATTTGTTGTAACCTCGGAGCAGAAACACTCTTCAAGAAAGTATGCAATTGATCTAATTGAGCCTTAAGCTCATCCTTTTTCTGTTTATCCTTCATCATTCTTGATTTAGTGGATGATGCTACCACATCTATCAAGTTCATCTATTGATCTCTTGTGGGTCTCCCCAAGTTAACAGTGCCCAACTAATAATTAGTTAGTTGCATGTCTCTCACATCCTTTTCCACCATCGGTATTACACATTCAACAATAATTTCTCCTTCGTTGGTGAGTCTAGTGGAATGCAAGATTTTGGCCTTCTTCTTGGGCCTTTCTTTTTCAATCTCCTTCATCATATCATCCCAATTGAGAGGCTGTGAAGGTGTCACTGATTTCTTTTGAAGATCCAATTTAAACCAAGTGGGAGCACTTGGAGTAGTGGTCATTATAATTGAAGAAGAAGCAACAGTAGTAGAGGGTTGTTGCACATTCACTTTAGGTTGAGAATCAACCCCTTGTACTTTTTGTTGTTCTTGCTCTACACTTGTCTGTGCAAGATTTTCAGCTTCCTCCCTGTCCTTTTTTTCTTGTATCCTCTTGTCTTCTTCTTCCTTCTTCATTTTTTCTTCTTCTAATCTTTTCTCCTCAAGTTCTCGGTTGCTCTCTTCTTCCAATGCCTTAAGTTTGTCTACATCTTCCTTTTCCTTTTGCAGCTACTTGATTAGCTCCTCAACATCTTTCTCTTTTTTAAAACGTTTTGCTTCCTCTTTCTTTTTATAGGCCTCTTCAATAAGCTTCAATTTGGCCACAAGGAATTCTCCTTCTTCGTTTCTTTTCCTTTTCCTCCTCTAGATCATGAATTTTTTGTACTAACTCCATCTTATCATTCTCTTCTTTGATCTTGAGCTCCTTCTCCTTTTGCCTTTGTTGTTTTTCTATTTCATCAGCTCTTCATTTGGCTTCTACTTGTTGTTGTTGAAGGCATCAGCTTGTGCCTTAGCATCTATTGCCTTTTGCTTCTCCATTGCCTCTGCATGTGCTTGAGCATCTGAAGCCGTCTTTGCTTCCTCCAACAATGCCCGTTGATCTTCCTCTGTTAAAATATGTTCAATTTCCTCCTCTAAAGGTATATTTTCTTGTTCATCTTTCTCTGATAAGGTCTCATCAGAGTCTGTTTCAACCTCATGGATCTCCAGCTCTACTCCTTTTCCTTTCAATGTCTCAGCAATACCATGAAGAGCTCCCTTAGGCATTTCTCCACTTTGCTGCTTTGTAAGAGGGACTTGAGAAGAGGACTCACCTATTGCTGGTGTTGAAGCCATAGGTCTTGTTTGGGCATCCTCCTCCTGTGCCTCTAGTTCATCTAGAGCCAAAGCTTCCAACTCAATCTCTTCAATATTAGGAGGGAAGAACTCCAAAGGCTCCTTGGAAGGCAACTTCCTCTTGATTCTCTTATATCCTTTCCCTTTCTTAGGAGCTGGTCCCTGAGGAGCTTTGGTTCTTAGAACAGCCCAGTGGGTACTCCTATCTAAGACTGGTCTCTCTATTTGCTTGATGTCAATGGTCTCCTCACCATCCCAATCTATTGGATCCAAAATTTTGGTGCCAATATTCAATGCTTCATATGATGGATCCAACACAACTCCATCATCTACTAATGTATCAGGAATGTCATCTTTGATCCTGAATTCTACCATGAGTGAAATGGGAAACCTCTCATAATTCCTTTTCCTGAGGTCATACTCATCTTGAAGATCACTCAAGAAATCCTCCAATAGATTGAAATGTTTGTCAAAGACCGAAGGCAATAAAGCATTCATTTTCTTCTTTGGATCAAAGTGCTTTCGAGCAGTATACAAACCCAACTTCAAATGTATCAACTCACTGCAAACCACCTTAACTTCGACAAGGTGTGGATAGTTGTATTCACCCAATTGCATGGGGAACTTGTGACAAGTTGTCTTGTGCTTTAACCCAAATCGGGCATTGACCCCCAAATCTTGATAGACAAACTCCATCAGAACCATCCTATTGTTGCAACACCTTGGAAGTAAGTGGGGATGACCCTCAAATCCTGCCAACCTGAAATAAGTGAACTTGGGGTATTGGATATACCAACATCCCCATTTTGTGATAAAGGTCATGGCTTCCTGGCTCAATCTGTATCTTGCATCTCCATTAAACTAGTTAATGATTACATATAAGAATGCATCATTAACTCTCCTAAATTTTGTTTCAAAAACCTGTAGGGATAGCTGATCATAATGATTCCATACTCTCTTTTGTCCATCAGCTTCTCCCAATATTCCTACTATGTTCAAACTTGGAAAGATACCTCCTCTAGCTGCTACATAGACAACATAAGAAGTCATGAAAAAGCTCTTGGTTTCCCTTATTCTAGTTAACTGGTCATGAATAGTATCTGAGACAATCATTGGCCAATCAAACTATTACTTTCCATTAAAGATTGTATGAATGAAAGGAAACATCCATTCCTTAAAATGAAATGCATCCCTCTTCCCAAAGGCTCTAGACAACATCATTATCAGGTCCAATACTTCTTTGTAAAATTTTGTCCTCTTTGGTTGATCATGGAGCTTGGTCAGAGACTTCTTCTCTGTTCTCAACCACTTCTTGTTTAAGTGAGCCTTGTTGGCCTCCTTGTATTTCCTATATATACCTAAAGCATTTGCCCCATTCAACTGTACCAGGTTCTTTGGATTAGGGACACTAAACATGTGCTGAAACATTTGAGGAGTTAAATCAATGATCACATTGTCCTGTGAATCCATACATTGCCTAGTGGTCGGATTGTAAGATCCTATTGCTGTCATAGTCAATTCTGCGCATTGGATGGATAGAGGAAATACAGTGATGTGAGCCAAGCCGAACTCAACTATTCTTCCAGTTCTTCTTGTTACATCCTCAGTGAATGTTTCTGAATATAAATCCTTAAAATTGAATGGGCCTAGATTGGTGTCAGTTATATCAAACCAATCAAATTCCACTTTGCTTGTAGTGACAATAGGACCCCTATGGTTATACCTCAAGGTATAAGGTAGTTGCTCTGGCTTAATCTTCTTAGTCTTAGTTGCTGCCTTTGAAGTTTTTGCAAGTCAATTCCTTTGGGAAGCTTCTCCTAATACTCCTGACATTCTTTAGCTTACTGCAATGAAACCTCAAATTAGATCCTTGAATAAACATCACAAAATATGCTTTAAAATCTTACCCTTCATATATATATCGGAGGCAGAATCAAGCAGAAAACACTCTAAACAATCTCTTTTAAAACACTATGGGGATCGGAGCCAAAACTGTTATTGAGATTATAGTTATAACAAGCGGGACTGAAATCAAAATTGTAATGGTAACCGAAGTCGGGATCGAAACGTAAACTGTTTTGGTTTCATGAAGATTTTCTAATTTCACATTCAATTCCGTTTTCGCTTCCACCTAGGTCACTGTTATTTTGAAAGCCTGCTTCTTATTGTAAGCGGAGTCGGAAACGGGATGGAAATGGAATTGAAACTTACTACAAAAACATGGTTCAAAGTCTAAATTGATTTTGATCCCGCTTCCGCCTAAAATGACCATGACATCATAAGTGATTTTAACAGTTCGATAAATAACTTCATGATTTAAGGACTAGGTCATACCAAAACGAAAGGGGCTTATAAACAACCTAATAAGACCATCCCCATATGACCGAGAGGCGACTGTACTATTTAGGGCATCATATTTAAAATAGGAATGCGTCAAAACCCTAAATAAAACCATCGATTTCAAATAATTAGGGCACTAATTTAACCCCATTTAAATTAACCAGATCTAATGCGAAACAAGATTTTAAGTAAAAACCATCATTTATCAAACCCTATCAATGCAAAATAGTAACTAATCTATGCATTTAAAAACTAGGGCATCACGATACAGTCATGATTAAAACATGAAAATGATCGTGAAGAAAAATAAACAAACGGAAAACAAACACCAGAAAAGCAAAACGAAAACAAGAAAACCAAACAAAAAGAGAAAGAAAAACAAAACACACGAACTCGTACGAAACCAATCAACCGAAACGAACAAAAATGGAAAACACCAAATAAAATGAAAGAGAAGAACATAAACCCCCTACCTCAAATGCAAATAAATAGGTTAGTCCCCTGAAGCAATCCATGTGAAATTATCTCCTTTTGATTGAATCACTCACACAAATGCTCCACTGCAACTTTTGTTCACTCTTAGATCTTTTAATAATGACGATAACTACCAGTTAATCTTTATTTAAGGTAAAAACTCACAGTTTCATATGTGTAGAGCTCCTGTAATTAATGCCATAAATGTGGCAGAGCAGAGTCGAAATCACAAAAGGAACTGGCACATTACTGTTGTGCAACTTCAGTAAAGTCAACGACCACGGCAGGAGCGGAATCAGAACGAAAAGGGATTTGGAAACTTGGGTAATTTCCCAACTCGGTTCCCGTTCCCGGTCCGCTTCCGCCAACAAAGAAGAAAGCAAAACAAAATGACAAAATAAAACAAAAAGACCCAAACGAGAAAACTAAACACAAAAACCTAAGTTAATATGAAAGACCAAAAAGAGGAGGCAGAGGCGGGACAGGATTTGATTTTGAAACTTCGAATAAATTTGGACTTAACTTCCACTCTGGCTCCAGCTCCGACAAATACAAAACAAAAAAGGAAAATAAGACTATCAGGATGGGAATCAGAACGAGTTTTGAAAGAAGTTTTAAAACCCGATTCGGTTCCGGTTGCGGTTCCGATAGAAGAAACCAAAGAAAAACAAAATGTTGGAAAAGCAAGAATCCAAACTTTGTTTGAAAAAAACTACCAAGGATAAAAACATAAAGGGGGACCCATTTTGACCAAGGAAAAAGATGGGGTGGTTATGCAAGGCATAACACTACTCACAACTCTACACTTGAAAGACTCAAAGATATTCAAGACTGAGAAAGAGGTCAAGATTTTATTCACATTTTGTTGGACTTGCCCTGATGCAATTAAAAAATTCAAGGATGTTGCTCGAGCATAATTGAAGCACAAATCAAATTTGTGTCTAGCACATTTGATCATGTTCTTGATTTAGATGATCAGACTTGGTATAGATTGACAAGACTATATGAGGAATACCTTGCATCACATAAAGAGAAAGGAGAAAATATTGTGTTGTATGGGAAGCTCAGAGATTTAATAAATATTAAGTGTACATATGTCTATTATGTTCTTTCGGTAGCTAACAGAATTCTGAAATCTAATGTTAAACCTGGAACTATGGTTGAAGGAAAGGAAATCTTAAGTAATCTCAATTATTTATGTAGTGCATTTTGAAAATAAAAAAAGGCTTTGGGATGAAGGGAGGTCCTCATGGATGAGGATCCTTAACAAGCTTCAAGAAAAAATAGCCTCTGACTATTATATTTATTTGCAATATACTCTTTAGGGGGGGTGGTCAGGTATGCAAAGGATCTGTTATAGAATTAAAAAAATATTCCTTTGCCATTGATATCAAGAGAGAGAGAGAGAGAGAGGCATGCATCATGTGAATAGTTTTTGGAGGAGAAGATTGCTAATTAGGAAGATGTATTTTGATATTTTTCACATCGTGTGTTTCCATCAATGAAAAAGGGGGAGATTGTTGGAAATTCAGAGGTTTTCATTGATGTCAATAAATAGTGGAATTTTGGTGATTGTCTTCCCCAGGAATGGAAGTCTGTTAATCCGGTATCTTGGTCCAGATTATCCTATTTTGTAAGATCTGCTTAGAATCTGATAATATATTCTATGTTGATATCAATTGCATCCATTGAAATGGTTTTATATTTCTATGATGCATGGTTGGAAAGGTACAGTTACCAGTAGTTTTTGAAATAGTTTCATACTTATACATTGGCTCTGTACGTCGGTTTTTTGGTTTGAATTCTATCTTAAAAAAATATGTCATTACAGGAATTTATACATAGACATGAGACTACAAGATGCATCCTAATTTAGAGTTTCATAATAATATGTGAAGGAATTTGGAAGATATGAATGATAATATTTTGATCTGTAGACTACTATGAGTGTTCATATAGTACACTGATGTGGGAGACTCCGTATTTTCTCATATTTGATTATCTTACCATGTGGTGTTTAAGATAATTATCTCGATGTTGTCTAAGGGAGAATTCAATATGCTATCAAGTTTTTGTGTTACACGTTTGATGGTTTGCATATTTGTTTGGGGCTTTCGGTCTAATTTTAGCTAACCTAATTATATATTAATATTGAGAATTTTCTATATGTGTTGCAAATGATAATGGGATCTATCTTAGGTCCACACTGACTACTTATATGCAAAGATGAATATGTTTTGAGGACAATCCTGACAAAGTTGATTAGGCTGACCTAATTAGTGAACATGGATATATATATGTATGTATGTAAGATATTTAAGGAAGAAAGAGGCAAATAAGTAGTGTGTGTGAAAAATACATGAAGACAGACATGAGAATGTGTATGTGTGAAATTGTATGAATGAGTAGATAAGTGTGTTATTGTGCTTCAACAAAACTGAACCTCAACACAAGGAAGGTGCATTTCATCAATTCATACCTTTGGCAGTGAGCCACATATTTTTGTATATTGGTAGTGAGCCAGATCATTTTTTATTTTATTTTAGGTTATGAGCCTTTTCAAGGATAGTGAGTCCTAGTAGTGAGCCATTGTAATATTCTATATCTGGATATATTATATTGTGAGCTAATCCTCACCATGGTTTTTCCCATTCTAGGTTTTCCATGTAAAAATATTGGTGTTCATGTGTGTTGATGTTCCATGTTTTCTCTTGTTGATTATGTCAAATTTGTGATAATTTTTAGATGGATTTTATGTGAATGGTTTTATGGAATACCGATTCATCTCCCCTCACAGTATTCCATATATTCAGCAATACCCATAGAGCTAGAGGATTATCTAAATGGATTGGACAATGTGGTACTTGGTCCTTGATATGTTGCATGTGTCCTTTTAGTCCCAAAAATTAGAGTGGGAGGTATGTTAACATGTGTTATGTTATGTGTAGTTCCCCCAATTGGAATACTAGTGTACATTTGTTGTGAGGAGGAATGACCTTGTGAAAATGTGTTATGACCTTGACTTTGAGCTTGTCTTTGTGTTGTTCCCTCTACAATTGTGGGAGTGTCAAAACCAAAGGGAAGTTTGGCTCCAATTCGAGCAAGTGCTAGGAAGTACTTATTTGGATCCTCTTTGACCATCTCTTTTATGATGTGCACTATCTTAGGATCTTGGAAAGATTGTTCAATCTCTTCGAGTGTAATATTTTGGTTAACCTCCTTCAATGTAAAATTGTCAAATAGATTTGGAACTTCATCTTTTGACATTTTAGGTTGGTTTGAGGATGACCCAAAGTTCATGTTGCTAGTTGTATTGAAATTGGGGGAATATGAGGAACCCATCTCCTTTCATTTCCTTTGTGACCTAGTGAAGACCATATAAGACTTGTGACTTTGAGGCTTTTGTAAATGAATGCAACTAAATATAGAGATGCAAACTAAAGATGGTAATGCAAGCTAAGGATGGTAATGATAATAAGACTATGCTATATTTTTGGGATTTTTGGAATATAAAGATGCAAGATGGGAATGAAACTATGACTAAGCTTGGTATGGAAAGTGGTAATGAGACTATGATTAAGCTTATGCTTGGATGGAATTCCAAATGATGATGAGACTAAGACTATGACTAGGGTTGGATTGGGATATGCAATTTTGAACCTTAAAAGAGGATGCTAAGAAAACTATAATGAACCAAAGTAATAGCTCTAAATGTCAAGAAATCAAGGGGACAAGGTTTTGAACATCCATAATATTTAGAGGGGGGGTGAATCAATATTCCATAAAACCATACTAAAATCCATTTAAACATTATTACAATTTTGACTAAATCAACAAGAGAGAACACATAAACAATTCAGTGCAATCATACACATGAACATCAAGATTTTTATGTGGAAAACTCAAAATGGGAAAAACCATGGTGAGGGTTAACTCACAATATATTATATTCAGATACAAAATATTACAAGGCTCACTACCAAGACTCACTATCCTTAAATGGCTCACTACCTGAGTACAAAAGATGGATAACCGCCAAGATACAATGATAGTGGCTCACTGCCAAAAGATTGAACTAATAAGTTACACCTTCAATGTGTAGGGTTTAGTTCCATTCAAGCTCGGAATAAGAAGTACTGCCTCACATAGTAGTCCCTCACCAAAATTGTACTGATCACAACTGATAAATCATTTAGGCTTTGATCTTCTCCACTATTCGCATTCACTTCTCCTTCTCGCTCTCATACACCACACCTCTTCTATCTTTCATCTTATAAATACAAGTATATCTTATCCATCAATTAGGTCAGCCTAATTAGATGAACAAAAAATAATCAAAACCTTCTTTGTTGGCACCATATAAGATTTAAATATTTTATCCACATAGTGCATTATACCAAGTTGGCTATCATCCATAAAACATAACTAGTCTTCATAATATATTGCATTCACTGAGTCGGCCAAGACTGGAATGCAATTATCAAAACCAACATACTATTGGTAAATAGACTATCAACAAAACTGTAGCATAAGAATGTTCACCTTATTAGAATGCGAAGTCTCCCACATAGTATGCCATACATAGAGCAATAGTAGGATACAGAGTTAAAATCTGTTAGAGATAACTTTCTGCTCACAACAAAAGACATCTCAAGGTCCAAGATATAGTTATCTAAATGAGTGAAGAAAACATGGTTAAGAGATTAGAGTCACATCAGATCTTTCAGTGAATTTCATATTCAAATACCAACACATTGATCCATCACAAAAGAGTATTACCAAAAGAGAACAACTTCTAGTAAACCAAACAAACTTCCCATATAGTTATCACCATGTTGACATCAATGAAAACATAGGAAAAACCAACACAACCATTCATACTTCATGATCATGTTTCAAAGTTTCCAACAATCTCCCCCTTTGGCATTGATGGCAACATGCATGAAAAAAACATTTTCCAGTATACCACAACTAAATACTCTAACTACTCCCCCTATCAAAATTGTTCTTCACAAAAATGTTTTTCCTCTATTTCTCTTTATCTCTTTATCTCTCCCCCTTTGACATCAATGAAAAAGGAAGGGGTCTGGTATTATGTAAAGATGCATTAAAATGTAATCAAAAATATATGAACACAACCTTGAATTAACTTGAAGAAGAACCTCTGAGACTCTCCAGGATAGCCTTCCATGATGTTTTACCTTCATCCCATGAACCTTTTGCACTGACAAGAGTCTTGTAAAATAGATCAAGCTTAGTTAAGGACTCTAGACCATCTGTTAAAGTATTGGGACTAAGATTAATATTCGATAATTCACCAATACAGCCAAGAGCACTGGAAACAAAATTATGTCTGAGTTTAATCATGTCTTTGAGTGCCACAAATTTCTTGATAACATCTATCCTTTGATCCTATAGAGAGAAGAATTTATCCTAAAGTTGTACAATGTAGGACCACCTCTAATTATCTGTATCTTCTGCTAACCTGTATGTATCTTCTTGAGTGATCAATTGAGATTCACTCATCCTTATCTCATTTCTCATATTTAGTGTACTACCAAACCAATCTAGGCAAAAAGAAATTAGTTCCTATGCCTCTTTTTCACAACTTTTAACACTCTCCAATTCCTTCATTACTCGATCATGTAAATTCACACATTTTCCTTTGATATCTTCCAAATTTCCTTCATCAGACCTAAGTCCACCAAACATTTCAAGTCCGAATATTTAGACTTTCAAAGAATTAATCATGCTACAAAGATTCTCCATAATAGAAATAGATGAATCAAAATTAGCATCAAGAATAACATTTTGCAATTCTTCCAAAGCTCTTTGAATATTTACTCTTTCATGCTCATGTTCAAGCTCACTTTCTTCTGCACCTTCTTTCTTAACAACACTCTTCCTTTTCTTCCCTGTTCCCGTCATGCTACCGGAGGTACCTTCTACATAGAGATCCTTAGGGATTTCCAAAAGAATTTTAACATATTTATCAACTTCAACCTTTGACACTTCATAATCCAATTCAGATATCCAAACTAACCTTGATTCAACTGATTCCATATGACAAAAATTTGTAGACACAAGAAAATTTATGCTTCTTGAGTATCTTTCCATAATACTTACTAGAATCCTAAACCTTTTGTTCATATTCATCTGAAATGTTCCAAAGAATGCAGCAAGGGAAGTCTCTTGCACATCTGAACTACCAATATTTATCATTAAGTTCCTAATTTGATAGGCAATAGGCTCTAAATTTGACCATTCTATCCTTCCTATCATCGATAATTCTCTCAAAAAGTAAAAGAGTAAACAAACAACCAAATTGCCATATCAGAATGTATTCTTCTTACTCTTCTTGATCTCCTTTAAATTATTCAAAAGATGTATATGAATTAATTCACACAAGTCATATTTCATACCTATTATTACCATATCAACAACAATATGCACCACAACAGTAGAAACTGTAAGGTCATTGTTAGGGATACAAAATTTGTGATTGATGACCATAGCAACATACTTTATTGTCGGGATCAACAATCGATCTCAAATCATTCTCTTTCTCTTTAGAACTCGCACCTGTAACGTCAATTATTTCTTTTTCATTCATAGCCTTTAGTTTGGGAACTGGTCCAAAGGAACACAAACCAGTCACATCTCTAATAGCTTCTCTGGAAATCAAATGTGCCTCATCTATCCACAAAGATTCATCATGAATTCTACTCAATACTATTCGAATTTAATTCTTCTCAAATTCAAACAAGGGAAATTTTCTCCAAACATCCAAAATTTTCTCAACTAATACTCTACAGGCATCATGGCTCTTTCAGTTCACTTTCCCAAAGAGTGTTCAACTAAATTGATGACTTCTCTTCAATCTTACTATAAACCAAATGCATATATATCTTATGTAGGAAACACTCTCAAAGGGATACAAGAGAATGCACCAATACTCTTTTGACACATTCCTCAAATATCTCTTCAACCTAGCTTTATCCGCATAATTCACAACCTTTGAATTATCCATAGCAAAAAAAAGTGAAAGGTTGTGCAAACAGGAATACCTTTGATAATGCCAACAAGAAATGTATAGATACCCTGCTTTCAGAGCCCGATTTGAATCCATCTATTATCTTCTTCAAACTCTGAAACTCTGAATTTCCTTCTAAACTTCCTTTGCACACTTCTTTGAAAATACATAAGCCTTTAAAATTTTCTAAATTTATTCCTTTCATTCTGAATGATTTTTCAATAAATGCTCCAACTTGCAGGTAGATTGCCTCAAAAATTGTGTACACCTCCATTCTTTTAAATTCTGCATATTTCATCCTTCACACATGCCATTGAGAAAATGCCTTAACCTTGTTACCACATTAAGTATACTTCTGTCATGATACGACACAAGTACCGATGAGGGGTTTTATTAGATTTTTTGATGATTGCTCCCCCTTAGCCACTTCTTTTATTTAGAGATCGAAAATGGTATCTGCATCAGAGGTCGACATGAATAAGACTGATGATTCCTTTCTCCAAATACTTTTCATTTCCTTTCTTGCTTCTTCTGGATCAAAGGTTTGATCATTCTTCTTCGCCGGATAGATATTTTTCTTTCTTCCATTGTCACTACAGGGTGTTCTAGATTCCTACACTTACAACAAACAACATTCTTCTTTCCATTTTCCATTTTATCCAACAGACTAACTTTATATCCTTTCTTCTTGCTCTTAGAAAATTTTCCAAGGAATGATAGAGAATCATTCACTCTACTTTTGCAGTCCATTGCCTTATGGCCAAATTTCTTGTAGGAGAAATAAACACCATCGAAGGATAAATACCTTTTAGCATCATGTCATTTGACAAAAAAAAAATTGAAATTGCTTCTTCGCTCCTTGATTTGTCTATTTGTGTACCACGTCTTCTTACCAGTGTATTGCTTCACTTTAGAACTCTGACCTTCCTCAAACCATAAACCACTCTTATACATTTTTGGTCTTTGAGAGGTAATAAATTCATCAAGCCTTGTCAAGATTATCTTAAATTTGTCTTCAAAACTTCTTGCCTTTTCCAAATCAGATCTCAAGATTTTTGCTTCTTCTAATTTTATGCATTCAACCATATTCCTCTGAATTTCAATTTCCTGACATTCTTTAGCTCTTTTCTTCTCATCCAATTGTTGCAGTAGGCTAGAGATTGTTTCTTCTCCTTCAGTCAATAGATCACATGCTTCCATACTTTTACTTTGTAGCTTTTCAATGTACTCACTTTCTTTTATCAACCTATCCTTCATAACTTCCATTTCTTCTGAATATTTGGTAGAGACCACTTCTGAAGGAATTTTTTTCTCATACTTAATTTTTGGGACCATCCTCAAGTTGTTAGGCTTCTTCTGAGGAACTAAGCTCTGATACCAATTGTTGAATATGTAGAATACTGAGAGGGGGGTGAATTAGTATTCCATAAAACCAAACTAAAATCCATTTAAACATTATCACAATTCTAACTAAATCAGCAAGACAGAACATAAAAACAAGTCAATGTAATCATACACATGAGTGTCAGGATTTTTACGTGGAAAACCCAAAATGGGAAAACCACGATGAGGTTTAACTCCCAATATATTATATCCAAATGCAAAATATTACAAGTCTCACTACCAGGACTCACTATCCTTAAAAGGCTCACTACCTGAGTACAAAAGATGGCTAACTGCCAAGATACAATGATAGTGGCTCACTGCCAAAAGATTGAACTAATAGGATACACCTTCAATGTGTAGGGTTCAATTCCACTAAAGCTCAGAATAAGAAGTACTACCTCACACAACATTCACTCAATAAAATTGTACTGATCACAACTGATAAATCATTTAGGCTATGATCTTCTCCTCTGTTCGCATTCACTTCTCCTTCTCACTCTCATACACCACACATCTTCTATCTTTCATCTTATATATATATAAGTATATCTTATCCATCAATTAGGTTGGCCTAATTAGATGAACACAAAATAATCAAAACCTTCTTCATTGGCACCATATAAGATTTAAACATTTTATCCACGTAGTGTATTATACCAGGTCGACTATCATCCATAAAACATAACTAGTCTTCACAATATATTGCATTCGCTGAGTCGACCAAGACAAGAACACAATTCTCCAAATCAACAAATAATCCTCAAAGAAAACACCTTCCGGATCTGAGAACACATTAATATCCCATCATTCTACTAGCAAAGAGACTATCAACAAAACCTTAGCATAAGAATGTTCACCTTAGTAGAATACGGAGTCTCCCACATAGTATTCCATACACAAATAAATAGTAGGATACAGAGTTAAAATCTGTCAAAGTGAACTTTCTTCTCACAACAAAAGACATATAAAGATCCAAGATATAGTTGTTTGAATGATTCAAGAAAACATGGTTAAGAGATTAGAGTCACATCAGATCTTGCGGTGAATTCCATACTCAAATACCAACACACTGATCCATCACAAAAGAGTATTACCAAAAGAGAACAACTTCTGATAAACCAAACAAACTTCCCATATAGTTATCACCATGTTGAAATCAATGACAACATAGGAACAACCAACACAACCATTCATACTTCATAGTCATGTTGCAAATCTTCCAACACAAGGACCAAGATGATGATGATTGGATAAAAGGTGAGCCTAAAATAGACACATGAGTTGTATTCCTAATGTAAGGATGTGATAGATAAGTATAGGATAAGGTCAAGACACCTAAATATAAAACTATGGTCTTCCCAATAGTATGAAAAGCCTCCTAATCTTAAGACTCAAAAATGCTAATGGAATGAGGTGTGGTATAGTGTATGCAAGCTAGGACTATGCAAGCCAACCTAACGCATATGATGAAATACAATCAATGGGCTGAATGAACCTAAACAAGTCTCAAGTTTGATTGTATAGCCACTATTTGTAAGGAAATTGGAAGTTGGATGTACAAATATTTCCCTAAAAAATGAAACTAATAGATCTAGTGTTTCAGGCTTCTTAGGGTTTTTGAAAAATGTAGTGTTATGGTTGATGATTTGGATTTCTAATAAATATTTGTAGTGTTCTACCTTTTTTACCTTGATTTGATGTTTTCTAGGTTTTTTTCATTTTTTGGCAAGTTCGAATTTGATCATAAACACAACAAACACTTGAAAAAATAGATTTGGTTGATTTTGACTCTTTGACTTCTTGGTAAGAAAGTATTTAGTAAGTTTTCTTCCATAAAACTCACTTGGCCTTAGTTCACAAACAATACAAACAATAATAATCTAGCTAGTAATAATAGGGTTATCTACTAAAGTGGGCTTACCTCACCCCCAAAAGACTGATGTTAAATATGAGAAAAAGGAGTGGTTGAAGCTAGAGTATGCCAAGTTCAAGTACCACCTTGACACCTCTCACCTTGAAAGGAGTAACTCCAAAAAAGGAACCTTGCCACCTCAACCAAGAACAGGACGTGGTAAGTAACTTCAGGGTATGATCCACACCCCTTATACCAACAATAGTAGACTCTCAAAATAGGTCTTAGTCTTCTTAAACAATGGTTCGTAGTGGGGGACTATCATGAAGACCCATAGTATAACGTCAAACGTGAGAAGCTAAAGCCTCTAGTCAACCCCAATGTGGTCTATACACCCACATCTGAATTGAAACGTGTGGTATACATCACAGGATTATGCTACTAACTTTCACCTTTCAACCTTTTATATAGCCCACTGGGAAATGTGCTTGATGTTGAACCCTTGATTTTTTTTAGGGTGTGTCTCAAGGAATGCCTCCTAATAAAATAAAAAGAGATTGATATGTGATTCTCATGCACCTAAGATTGCATGAAGTGTAAGGGGAGAGGATACACACACACCAATCTAGAATTTAACAGAACATGCAAGTGCATAAGACATGAAAAAATATTTATTCTTTTTAAGCACCAATTCCAAATGTTTCTAATTTAAAATTCACACACAATAGAACCCTGCAAGAAATTAGATTAGTATTTTAGATTAAAAGGTCTTTTCCCAACGATTGCCACAAGTTGAAAATTAGATATGAGCAACCAAAAAATTTGTATGTTGTCAACGTGATTTCGTGATCGATTATTTTGTTATATTTTTCACCCCAAAAATAAAAATGCAAAGAGAATACCCCTAATAAAACTTTGAGAACTTTCCAAAAATGTAATTTTTTTAGAAAAATTCCTTAATTTAAGCCCTAGGGAGCAGATTTATGCAGTACTAATTTTCAAAGATCTGATAGTGGATTAATTATTTGAGGTCAAAATTAAAAATGTAAAGAACAAAAGCCCTTGTAGAATTCTGAGAGATTTCTAGGTCTGTCATTTTTTTTTGAAAAATTCATTGATTTGTGACCAGAATATAAGATTTATGAAAAATCATAAAAACATGATAACTTGCTCAAAAATGTCGACTTGAAGCTATTTTTTGGATTATAATCTTAAGAGATGATCTCTGACCTCTAGTAAAAAACTCCAAAAAAATACACAGTCATTTGGGAGGTATGATTAAATATTTAGAAATGACTCAAAATAGCATAACTCACTCAAAAATGTCAACCTAAATATAATTTTTGGAATGTAGGCTCTTGATATGATCCTTGACTTGTAGTAAAAACCCAGAAAAAAAATTTAGTTGTTTGAAAGATATGATAAAATCTTTGGAAAATCCTAGGGTTTTATCTTCAACACGATTTGAATAACTTGAGATTTTTTAACAAAACAACAAGATAAGGCTAGAAAACCTCATAAAATAAAGATACAATAGGTATATTCAATTCACATCGGGTTCACCAAATGTAGATCAAGGTTAGAATTCAGGGAAATAAGCATGAATCAATAATATCAACCACAAAACTATCTAATCCAAGCTATGAAGACCCTAATCCAACAATGAAGCACAAATGACAATAGAAATCACAATAATGAAGCAATAATACCCAATCCCTATGCCAAATTTGATTCATCTCCATTGATCTTCTCCATTTTGCTTTGTTTGTTCTCAGAATAGTAGTATGCAAGGTATTTGATAAGCTTGATGTTGATGCAAGATAGCTAGATCTCAAGATAGCAAAACTTTAAAGATCGTGGTTCTTCAAGATGAATGATATGAGAAGTAAAATATTGAAGATTGTGGTTAACCTTGAAATGAGGATGATGGCTTGCTTTTATAGAAATCCCAATTCAGATGAAGGGTTGGGATTGAATGATGAGATTAATTGAGAAGAAAAGAGATAAAGATGGGAAGGATGGACCAAAAATCAAGAAATTGGTTTAGATTTAGGGCTTGGCTAAGAAGAAATTTAAGTTAAACAAAGATAGCAATTATTTAATTTAAAGGAGGGAAAATGAATAATTAAATAATTAAAAATAATTATTTAATTATAGAAGAAGGTGGGGTGTTAAAATATTAAATAATTATTTAATAAAAGGTGGAGGGAAATAATAAATAATTAAATAATTAAAAATAATTATTTAATTATGGAGAAAAGAAAGTGATAAGTAATTAAATAAATAAAATTTTATTTAATTATGTAGAGAAAAGGCTAATGAATAATTAAATAATTAAATAATTAAATAAATAAAATGTATTTAATTAAGGATAGAAAAAGATAAGTAGTAACATAAATAAAATAAAATTGATATTTATTTAAATTAATGAAAAGATGGATAAGGATAAAATGAATTAATTAAACAATTGAGAATTATTTAATTAATAGAAGAAAATGGCATTAGTAAATTATTTAATCATGCATGGAAGAATGTCAATTAGTGATAAAATGTTGCTTGCAAGCTCAGGACACTTTTTAGTGCCTACAATAAGTTTATTGGTAACATACAAATTCACCTTTTTCAATGCACCTCTGTTGGAAGGATGTGTTGTCATTGATGTCAACAGATCTTTGTTGTTGCATTGATGTCAACCTATGGAGATGCTTTGATTGGTTGCATTAATATGTTGTCATTAGTAGTATCACTGATGTCAACCTCTGGTGTGTCTTTGATGATCATATGAATGCGGATGTTCAACCTCTTGTATGATTTAGAAGGTGTTACAGATGTTGAGATGATGTTTTTGGTGCTTGGTTTCCAAGTGATTTTGAGAAAATCTGAATAAAAGAGGAAACAGTGTGGTAGATTATTGTTCAGTATTTTGCTCTATATTTCTTCATGGTTGAAGATCTGATTATGTGGTTCAAATATGTTTATCAAAGGTGTTCAGAGGTGGTATATCTAGAGTTTTAGGTTTTGGATCATTCGACAGAAGAAGTTGTGTTAACCAATATGTGAGTTGTGTTTGAATGTTATCTGGGACAAATGGTTTTTCTCCATATTCCTCCATGTTGTGTTTTTTGGTCTTGCAGATCTAGAAGTGTGCATATATTGATCATATCTATCTTCAGTCTGAGTTTTTTGAGTTTTACTACTCTGCAAGATTGGATTCATGTGTTGCAGTGTGTGGAAGGTTAACCGGGTGTACAAAATGGGTATGTTCTTTAGGTGTAAGCTATTGCGAAGGATTTGTTGGGTATTAGGGTGTTGATGGATTATTTTGGATTATGATTAAGTGTTGTATGTGTTCCATAAGTCATCTTTGGATTTGAAGAAGCATGTAATTAATTATTTAATGGTGTTAACACAAATCCAACCAACCTTGGGTGTTTACACTAATTGTGGATATGCTTTGGTGTTTGTTGAAATGTGGCATGGAATGTATATGTGGATTTAGGTCTGAGGTAAGATGTGATGTGTTCCTCCTTCATTCCTCTCCACCACAAGAATTTTTTGGTGTAGAACTAATTTGAATTTGCATGTTTGAGGTGCATAGCCAACCTTGTAGATTATTTTCAAGGTTGAAGATAGTATATATGTGTGTGTGTTGATTTGATGAAGGATTAAGATGTGAAGGATGCATGTATGGTGGGTCTTGAGATGTGAAGTGAAAAAGTGTGAAATGCAATGTGAGCTTTAATTCCTAAGACTACAAGAAGTAGTGAGAAGGTGTATGCATTCTTCAGAGAGAGTGTGAATGTCCTGGTGGTATAGTGGTGGAAATTTTATGTTTCTTTGAGATGGATTTCTCATTGTAACAATATTTTATATTCTTTCTTCTAATATTGCAGTGATCCATTGACAGTGAGTCCTCTGGTAGTGAGCCTATTGTATTTGATGTTGCAATTACTTTATATTGTGAGCTAATCCTCGCCATGGTTTTTCCCTTCTTGGATTTTACATGTAAATCTAGTGTTCTCATGTGTTTGGATGTGTTTGTATTATTGTTTCTAATGTTTATGTTCTTCTAATGCGTGATAAGGGCTTAACGGTTGTTAAGGGTTTAAGGATTAATGTAGATCTAAATGTTGATGATGGTTTGATGTTTTAATAAACAATTGATTCACCCACCCCTCTCAGTTGTCTTGTGCATTCAATAGTTGGTATCAGAGCAAGGTTCCTTGGAAGAAATATTAACTACTAGCGGTAGATATAGGATGTCACACAAGAAGGAGGCTCCTCTATTTGTTGGATCTTATTATGCATTCTAGAAAACCAAGATGGAATGTTTCCTTATTTCTCTAGGATTTGGAGTTTAGAAGTCTATTGAAACTAGATATACAATTCCTGCAAATGGTCTGAGTATTGATGTTGAGATCAAGGCATATGAGAACAATAGAAAATAAAGGTATTCTCTCTTGAGTGGTCTTTATAATTTAGAACTTGTGAAAGTAAAGAGTCTTAAAATTGCTGGGGAGATCTAGAAAAAGATGGAAAGTATCTATGAAGGAAATGATAAGGTGAAGCAAGCAAAGATGCAAAATTCAAAGACTAAGTTTGATACCCTAAGGATGGCATAAGATGAATATATTACGTAGGGTGGATGAGGTTGTCAATTCTATTAGAGGATTTGGAAGAAAACTTGAAGAAGATGAGGTGGTAAAGGTCTTAAGGACTCTTCCTAAATCTTATTGTTATAAGGTTTCTGCTATTGAAGAAGCTCAAAATTTAGATCATTATTCTAGAGATTAGTTGTTTAGTGCTTTAACTAATTTTGAATTGAGAGAGTTTGGTCCAAGTGATTCAAGAAAAGAGACTACTTTAAAAGTTGGCAAAGTAGAGAAGAATGAGGAATCTGATCTGGATGAGTTTGATGAAATAGATGTAAACTTTGTGAGGAAATTGAAAAAATAAATGGAAAATATAGAGGTAAGTTACCTTTCAAATGTTTCAATTGTGGAAAGATAGGTCATTATGTGTCAATATGTCCAGTCAAAGCTTCAAATGATAGCTTTAAGGAAAATAAAGGTAAATCAATTAAGAGAAGTTATTATATTAAAGAAGATGCCACTATATTTGAGGATGAATCCGATTACCCGTATGATGAAAATGATGAATTCTTGTTCATGGCTCTAAATTTTGGAATTAATTTTACTAACTTTGAGAGATGTATGAAGGAAGTTGCTTTAGAAGAAAGTCATAAAAGAACTATGGTGACTAATTTTCATGTTAGAGAGGACAAAAAATACTAGATTATTGACAACGGATGCTCAAAACACATGGCATGTGATAAGCGTAAGTTTGTTAAACTTGAAAATTTTAAAGGTAGTCTAGTTAAGTTTAGTGATGATACATCTGGTAAGATATGTGAAAAAGGTTCAATCAATTTTGATGGCAAGCATAATACAAATGACGTTCTTTATGTTAAGGGGATTTGACATAATCTTCTAAGTTTAGGACAAATATGTAGTAAAGCATATAATCTTGTGTTTTAGGATGGTGGTTGTGAGATCAGAAAAGGCTCCAAAACTCTAGTTGTCGTAGGAAAAATGACAAATGGAAATGTTTATCAACTTAAGGGTGCTAATTTTATGTGCTTTATGAATCAAACCAATAAAAGTTGGCTATGGAATATATGAATGTGTCACATCAATTTTGATAACTTAGTTAGAATCAACTCTGCTCAAGCTATGAGAGATCTGCAAAAGATTACAAAGATTATAATTGCAGTTTGTAAGAAATGTCAAGTTGGGAAGCTAACAAGGAAAAGGTTCAATGTTAAAGAATATTCTACTGCAGAACTTTTGGAGTTGGTGTATATAGACCTTTGTGGACCTATAAAAATAAGAAGTTTCCAAGGTGACAGGTATTTCATGTTGTTGATTGATGATTACTCTAGAATGACTTGGGTAACTTTTCTCAAAGAAAAATAAAAATATCTATACAAGTTTAAGGTATTCAAAGCTATGGTTGAGAATGAAATGGCTATGAAAATCAAATTTTTAAGACATAACAGAGCTGGAGAGGTCACTTCCAATGAGTAATAGTTTTTGTGAAGATCAAAATAAAGAGATAAATATCAGCTCCTAGGAATCCTCAGCAGAATGGAGTGGTGGAAAGAAATAATAGGTTTGTTCAAGAAGCAACAAAGACAATGATGAAGGAAGGAAATTTCTCGGATGTTTACTCGAGAGAAGCAATTCATACTAAAATCTATATAATTAATAGATCACAAGAAAGGAAAAAAAATTCAAAGACTCCCTATGAGTTGTGGTATGGAAGGACTCCTACTATCAAGTATTTCATGATCTTTAGAAGAAAATGCTATATCACAAGAGATGAGGAAAACTTAGGAAAGTTTGCTGCTATATTTGATGAAGGAATCTTCCCTTGTATAATATATAAAGAGCAAGGCTTACGAGTGCTACAACAAGAGGCTAAAAATAATTGTTGAAAGTGCAAGTTTCAAAGTAGATGAAGACTTACACAAAAGATCAGTTTTGATAGATGGATATGAATCAAATGAATCCTCTCTTACAGAGAAGAAGAGAAATATTGGTGCAGGGCACCATAGGCCTTCATGATGCACGTCATCCTCCTACAATTATTTAACAACTAAGCCCTTACAGTTGTGATTCAGAGATTGGACATCTAACCTGAATAGCTATTTCAATCATCATGAAGGTGCATTTAACTTGTCAACCCAGGGACATAAACTTGAAATGGGTCAGCATAGTATGTGCACTAGGAATCCAAAGTAGCCATATTCATCCTACAGCTAAGAAATACTCAATGCTAAAAGTAAATTATTTGGAAGGAAATAACATAAGTGTTCAACATCAACCAATAACTAAACTAAGCTGAAATTCATGACAAAAATAAAAATCTGAGCAAACAAATAGGAAACTACTTTGTCTTCTTTGGCTAGAGGAACAGTCACAGAATGGAATTCTAGTGGCTGTAGGAACAGATAGTGCCAGATTCTTAACTAATTATTGAACAAAAAATAATAACTAACTAAAGTTAGGTACGGGATGGAATAATCACCAAGTGGGCCACCTTAGATGAGTATCCCCTAAAACAAATGTAAACTCATATGCATGAACTTATGACTTCATTTTATTCATTGGAAAACATGAGTACAATCGAGCAACATGATTGTATTACTAAAAAAACTAAGAGTGTAATTACATCATCAGATTAAGAAACCTCCTAAGAAGGAGCATTCAAGTCTTATTTATAAGAAAATAAGCTACTAAATAATCACCTAGAAAGGCAGTCAACTCCGTCAGATCTAGAGGATGCCACTTTAGGGAAAGCATAAAAAGTGGAGAGGCGGTTACGCATCCACAAAATCTAGCCAAGCATATTTTCCTAAATGCAAACTTAGCACAACAATAACACCTATATTCACTCAAAAGACAATTAAGACCATTTACAAGGTGGTTACAACTTCGATTTGAATGAGGGATCTCCCATCGTCGAGAGTCTTCCTTCATTGAATGACCACCTTATTGATCGGTATGGTGCATGACCAGCTGGTGAAATCTTCCTTAATTATAGGCCTCTAATTATATTTGCATGTAAATATTAGTGTGCACAAAAACTACATATTTGTAACTATCTCAAAGTGACATTCATTAATCCACATGTAAAATTAACATAGATAGTTCATATCGCATGTCAATGTCATTTAAAGGTTATGAAAATAAACTCATGTCCAATGTCTAAGGTTTTTAAGGAAATATTATAAAAAGGTGAACATCCAAGAATCAAAGTCTATGACAACTATAGCAAATGGATAACAAATTGTATCAATAATTGAACCATAAACTGGGCTCATCACTCCCCCCAACCTAAGGTTTTATTGGTCCTCTAGCAGGGGAAGAGTTGTTCTTTTGCTTGGTCAATTCCCTAAAATTCGCAACTGCCAGCTTTCCTACATCAGTTTTTGTTGTGCATGAATTAGCGTCCCAATAGAACCCTTGTTGTCTGTCCAACTTGCTCCATCTCTATCTCTCTATAGCTATATCTTACCAAAAATACCTAAAATTTGGGACAGGCCACAATAGGATAGGTGGCTGAAAAGTTAGTGGGATCCAAAATTGTCCCTTTATCCTTCCAATCTGTACATATCTATCAACTCTCTTAAGTGTTGCAACATAGTTCTACATAGAATGAGGCTCAACTTGTTTCAATTCATCAGTTAGGTTGTTCCACCTTTGTGATATGTATCCCATTACATATTCCCCTGTGGTTTTTGCTACCTCCTCATATTCTTTATAAACTGCTTCTCTCTCAAATAGGATCCTATTGTCATAGCTTGGTCAATAAAGAATTATGTGCCAATCTCTGAAAATGTCTCCTAGATTTCTAGATTCATCCTTGATGGGCAGGTGAGTGTTGGATTCAATTTTCCTATGTCATGAACTGCTTTCCCCAGCTAACTTCATTTTGTATCCAGGACATAAATGCCCTTAATTGGACATCTCTAACATATAACAGTGGATTCCAATCATGGTCTTGGGTCACAACATGATTATGCAAACTGACTTCACACAACAAATTCTTCATTTCAGGAGGAGCAACCCGATAAGCATTGAAAAATTCAAGGGGGATCTCAATGGAAGGATTCAAACTTAAAACAATCCTTTCTAGTTTAAAAGAAAGATGTTTCTCCTTCAAATATAGAGCATAGACCCTTGGAGGAGTCTTGCACTCTAAGATCAAAGGTACTAAGACTGTCATATTATCCACCTTTTTCTTTAAAGCAGCAATTTCTTCATTCTTATCTTCAATCACTTCATCTCTCTTTTGAATTTCCCTCTTTAGCCTGTGTTTCTCCTCTTTCCATTCTTCTTCCCTCCTTTGCACTTCTTTCCATTATTTCATGGCTACCATGTGCATTAAAGAATCAGAGGGCCTGTGTATTCCTACCAAAAAAAATCTTGTCACTTTTGCTTGCTCTTTGTATAGTACCAGCTATGGGGTTCTATTTGTTCAACCAATTCCAGCTGCAGGGATGCTTACTGTTCTCCCAGTTCTAGTTGCAAGGCCTCAAGTTCTTGTTCTTGCTCTTGCTTCTGCTCTTGCTATAGGAGCTCCTAATTTTCCTCATACACTTGGATTTCAACTTGTTTTGTGATGTTAGCAAGATCTGTTAGCGTTATGTTTGTTGCTTCCTCAAATATGCCCTTTTCCTCGACATTCACCTGCCCCTTTGGAGATTTTGTATCCTCCTGGGATGTTTCTCTAGGTCTAAGGATTCCCTCTAGAGATACACCAAAGGCTAGTCCAGTTGGTCTTGATTTTCTAGGAGGGTTTTCATGTTTTTCTTTTGCTACAGGAAGAACAATGTCAACCTTTCATTTCTTAGAGCTTGGCACTTCTTTTTGTGTCATTTTCTTTTTATCTTTTCCCTTTCTTATTTATGCCTTCTTCTTCTATGCCCTATTTCTCATTAGGATGCTGAGAGGAACATCATCATAAAAATTTGGAGAGGAACTTTCTTTGTCTGAATGTTCAATCTTAGAAGAACTAATCTCTATGGTTTGCTTGACTACAAGAGGGTTTACACTAGGGATCATGCTAGAAGTTGAGGCTCCAAGAGTGGCTTGAACATTGCTCACTCTCCTACTAACCCTATGAGGTTGAGGCAAAACCCTAGGTCACAAATGCTCTGGTCTGATTTGATCAATATTCAAGAATTCTTCCCAAGTCATATTAGACACATCATGCAAAAACTTTTCAACTAATAATTTGATCAGATAATGGTGGGAAATAGAATTGTCCCTACCTTTTTGGGTCTCAACCACCATGATTGAAAGAAGGTGGTATAGCATGTTTAACACATTCATTCTTCTCCCACACCTCATGTGGTTCAGTAGTTTGAAATTCACATAAGGTAGATTCGACTGACAACCTTTGCAGGTAATGTACTTCACAACATAAATGGCTACTTGATTCCATGGCTCAAGTAGAGAGATTATCTTTGGAGCTTGTTTTTCCACACTCAGTGGAGGGTCGCCAGGTTTTGTAAATTCATCCCTAGATAACCTGGCATTTCTAGTAGCAGGGTAATGTTCACCATCGGTAGGCAACCCTGTAATTTATGTAATCCTCACTTCAGTGGCTATGACCTCCAACCCTTTTACCGTGGCCTTTCCTTCAGACAATGTGTGGGAAAATTCCAACGCAACGTCTTCATCAAAACCATTCAGCTTCAAGAAATAATCTAACCATCCACAATTTTTGAACTCGGCCAAGCAAGGTGCATCCTACAGTAATACATCATGAACCATTGGTTCATTTAGAATTAACCCACCTCCCATTATTCAATTGTCTACAATCAAACAATCACTTTGCAAAGTTACCCTTCCTGCAATCTTCGTCTGAAAGTTAAACTTCTCCTTCTTGCAACGCTGCTAAATTTCCAATGCCAGTGTCATTTGAATTTTACCTTTTTGGCTTAAGATTATGACATAAGCAATAAAGGTTGTAAAGGAGTTATAAATGAAGACTATGATCAAGGAAAATGGTGGTGTTTGATGTCGTTTCACACATGCGAGTTGTCATCTCACTCAGAATTCAAATTGGCTCAATAAATTAAACATTGTTGACATGAACCAATACAAATAGACACGCAGACATGGTATTCACACTTTTCCCCCCAACCTAAATTTGCACATGTGTCATCACATGCAAGGTGGTAATGACAATTTGATAGAGGCAGGGAATAATTACATGCTATGGATAACGTCCATATTAATGTGCATTAATTGAATGAATGTACTAAAAGACAATTAAGATATAAAAATTTATGTGCATGTACCTAAATTCATGGAAGATTTATTGCAAAGATTATGAAAAAGTACCGGTCACTTTTTAAGAAATCAGTTGAGCAATTAATGAAAGTGGAGTGGAATGAGGTGGAATAGAATGAATTGAAATGATGGTGGTGTGATCAAAGAGAGAAAGGTGGAGATGGATGGGCAGATGGGTGAAGAATTGCACCCCCACAAAAGTGGAATTCTTTATTATGACAAGTTACATACCTTAGTTAGCCAGAAGGAGGGACACTAGGTCCGCTTCCTTTGGCTACAAGAAGTTCGGGTGTTGCATGCTGAGTGAATTGTTGCAGGAATTCCTCCTTGAAAGTTGGCTTGTGATACAACATGAAGTGATGACGGTTGAAAATCAACTTAAATCTAATAGGTTCAATGGTAGTGAGTTGAACAACTCCATTGGAAAAGACTTTAGCTACCTCATATGGTCATAGCCACCTTGTCTGCAATTTCCCTGCATTGTCTTGATACCTTGAGTCATAGAGCAATTCCCAGTCACCTGACTGGAATTTATTATCCTTGATGAATTTGTCATTCCACCTTATTCTTTGATTTTGCACTACCTCTGTGTGATGCAAGGTTGCCTTCCTCATCTCATCCAAAGCATTCTGCTGCATGATTCTATCCCTTTGTGCCTCATAGATATCCATCCCCAATTCTATTATGGTCCTAAGAGTCTTATGCTCAAATTCAATGGGCATGATAGTTATCTTTCCATACAACAACTCAAATGGAGTGAATCTTGTAGTTGTTTTATAGGTAGTTCTGTAGACCCAAACAACTTCTGGTAGCCTGCTTGCCCAATCCTTTCTATGGATAGCTACTATTTTGGTCATAATGGCTTTAATTTCTTTGTTGGTCACCTCAACTTGGCCATTGGACTGAGGGTGATAAGGAGTAGACTTCTCATGCCTCATTTTGTACTCATTGACTAGTGTTGTAACAAGGGTTGAAGTGAATTGAGCCCATTGATCAGTCACTATCTCTCTTGGAACCCCATACCATGTGAAAATTTCCTCATAAATATATTTTGTAGCCTTACTATCTCTTACATGCTTCATGGCCTTAACTTCTACCCACTTGGTTACACAATCAGTGCATACCAAGATATAGGATTTACCATTTAATGGAGGATCAATGGGTCCTACAAAGTCCAATCCCCGCTTATCAAATGAAGTGATTACTACCTAAGGGTAAACTGACATCTCATCAGATTTGGTTGTTCGGCCCATCCTCTAGCATCTGTCACACTTCCTTGTATATTTCCCTGCGTCCTTGTGGAGTGTGGGCCAGTAATCTCTTGTGTTCAAAATCTCCATTGTTGTACTCTTAGCTACAAAATTCCCTCCACAGGGTTTATTGTGACATGCATGCAAAATATCATATGTCTCATCTTACCTCACACATCTCCTAATGACATGGTTTGGTCTAGTGTAGAAAAAAAATCCATCAATCCATGAGAAAGGAAAATATTTTTCAAAGAGCACCCTCTTCTCTTTTGGAGAGAAGTGAGGAGGAACACTCCCTGTGACCAGATAATTAGCTATGTCAGCATACCAAGGTATCTACACACTGATGGAAAACAAATGCTCATCAAGGAAATAGTCATCTATGACTTGATTGTCCTTTGATGTAGTCAGCCTCGAAAGGAAGTCTGCAACAATAGTGGCCTTCCTTGGTTTATCCACAATGCTTATGTCAAACTCTTGCATCAGCAATAACCATCTTGCTAGCCTACCTAAGATCAGGGGTTTATTCATGAGGTATATAATGGTTGAATGATCAGTGTGCACAAATATTTAGTAGCTTGTTATCTAGTGCCTGAATTTATTTAGGGCATAGATCACTGCCAATATTTTTTTTTGTCACTGTATAGTTGAATTCAACTCCCTGCGGATTTTTGCTGATAAAATAAATAGAATTTTCAATAGCTCCTTCTTTCTACCCTAAGACTACTCCTATAGCATAGTCTAATGCATCTGTATGGATTTAAAAAGGAAGTTCCCAATTAGGACCCTCGAGTATAGGAGCATGAGTCAAAGTTTCTTTCAAGTCAGAAAATGCCTTGTCAGAGTCTTCTGTCCATTGGAATTCAACATCTTTAGATAGGAGATTATACAATGGTGCTGCCATTTTGTTGAAGTCTTTGATGAACCTCTTATAATAACCTACATGTCCTAAGAAACTCCTAACATCTTTTTGTTTTGCAGGGATAGGCAGATTGGTGATCACCTCAATCTTTGTAGGATCTACTTGAATTCTTTTTTGAGAGATGCAGTGGCCAAGAACTACACCTTCCTACATCATCATGAAGCACTTTTCTCTATTTAAAGATAGATTTTGGTCTTCAAGTCTCTGTAGGAATCTCCTAAGATTTTCCAATGCTTCATTGAAATCATCACCATAAGTAGTGAAGTCATCCATATAAATTTTCATGTAATCAAGAGAGATATCTGAAAATATGCTAATGACTACCCTCTGAAAAAGTTGTAGGTCCATTGCATAAGCCAAATGGAAGTACTAGGAATAGGTCCCCCATGGATAGGTAAAGGTGGTATTCTCTTGTTCCTCTAGTGCAATTTGGATCTGGTTATAGCCGCTGAATCCATCTAGGAAAGAAAAGTATTGCTTTCCTGCAAGTGAGTCCAAAACTTGATCTATGAAAGGTAAGGGAAAATGGTCCTTTTTGGTGGAAGTATTAAGTTCCCTATAATCAACACAAACTCACCACTTCCCTCCTTTTTTGGGCACAATCACCAATGGGGACACCCATTGGCTATCTGAAATGGGGTAGATAAATGTTGCATCTAGAAATTTTTGTAGTTCCCCTTTTAAAATTTCTCTTAATGCAGGGTTAACTCTTCTTTGAGGTTGCCTCACTGGTGTACAATCATTTCTTATGTATATCCTATGAGTGTAAATCTTAGATTCCAAAACCTTCATATCATGATAATCCCATGCAAATGTACACTAGTGGGCCCTCAGTAAGTTTTCTAATGACAACTGTTGTTCTTCAATCAGTTTGTTGTTAATATTTAGATATTTTACTTCTGACACTTGCACTTGTGTAGTTAACTCTACCATAGCTACTTCACTAATGCTTGGTACCTTGAGTTCATGTGGCAGTAATGTATGAGACATACCTATTTCTATAGGAAGTTTGATTGTAGGAAGAGCGGGTAGGAGTGTCTTCACTAGATCGACATAATCAAATCCATGAGAGGATGATGCTTCCTCTACCTCACAATGGTTTTGAATTATGTTAGAGAATAATTCATCTTCATCTTAAAGCTGCATGAAATAGGTTATGCTTAACATCATAATTTGTGCCACATAATTAACTTCCTCAGCCTCTTCACCAACATGTGGCGATACAGGATCATTCCTATCCCGGGATGGTTAAGCAGGAGGGTAGAGAATGAGATTTTTGGTGCTCTTTCCATCAAAAATGGTCACGTCTCCTATTCGAAATTCAATATAGGCATTTTTTGTTGCTAACCATGGCCTTCTAAGAATAATGGGGTACCCACCTAGTGTGGCCTTAGGAGAAAGAATCATAAAATCCATTGGGTACTCCCAAGAGTCTAGAGTTACCACAAGATCCTCTACTATCCCATCAGGCTTAACAGTAGAACTATCAGCAAGTTGCAGGATAGTAGGAGTGGGTATCATGCTTGCAACATTTAGTTATTGCAGGATGTCCTTAGTCATTACATTTATTGTTGCTCCCAAATCAATCAGAGCATTCATTATCTGGATCCCATTTATAACAACTCCTACCATAGGACTCCCTAGGTAAGTATATTTGGGAACAGTCACTTTCCCAAGAATGATGTCAGCCAACTGTCCCACCACATGAACCATAGTGGGGTCTTTCTTCTTCTTGCCTAGCTTCTTAAGGTATGCTTCCTTGATTGCTTTTCCATATATGGGAACATCTTTTATGGCCTGAGATAGAGGTATTTGGACACATATATGCTTCAACTGATCAAAAATGTCAAAATTTGTGTCCTCCTCTTCCTTTTGTTTCACATTTTCCAACCTCTAGGGAAAAGGTGGTTCTAGTTCAGTCTACTTGACTGGGACTAGTTCAAGATTTTTAGGTACACTTGGCTGAATGGGAACATTCAGAGGCTCCTCTTCTTCCATAGGAAGCTTAGTGATAATGGGTGTGGAAGGAGCTAGCAAATTAGTTCTTGAACGCAAGAAGATGTTACTTACACTCATAGCATATGCAAGGAATTGATTTGGATCAACAGAGTATATCAGTTGCTACCGTGGTTTATTATTTGGGTTAGGTGTGGGTTGAGCTGGTAGCTGAGTAGATTTAGGTGCATTTGAATTTGAACTAGCAAGAGGAGGCATTATAGCAAGCTACTGGGGTTGAGAAGGTGGTTGCATGTAATTGGTTGTTTGGTTTGGCCATTGCTATCCTCTCCTCCATTGGGATGTTTTTTGCCAGTTTCCTAGAGGTGGTTGCCAATTTCCTTGAAACTATTGCCAATTCCCCTAAGGTTGATATCAATTCCCCTAAGGTTGTTGCCACTGGGGTGGATAATTTTGGTGGTTGGGCTAGGAATTTGGAGGGTTATTCCAAAGCTCTGGTGGATATCCTCTATAATTGGATGGATATTGAGGTTGCCATTGGTTACTAGATGAACAAGAATTGAAATATGGCCCAACAAAAGATAGTGGATCTGGTGGCATGCCTTGCATTGGATCCCATGGCCTCCTTTGTGTAACATAGTAGACTTGATCATCTTCACCCTAGATTGGCTTGAACTCGAGTTCCATCTGCTTGCTATCACTATTGGCTATCATCTTGCATCTGCAATCCTTCTTCTTTGGTCTGCAATGAGGGCACTATTCGACCAACATTGCCTTTGCATCCTCTTGTTTCTTCTTGTCATGAAGTGTATCCAACCGAGTAGCTAGATTTTTTATGATGTCTTTCTTGAAGTCTTCTAGTAAGTGAGTAATCTCCATCCTTGAAATTCCACTATTAGATGACTTACCCATGGAGGATTGGTAATCTCTCCCTTTCTTTGAAGCTTCCCTAGAATAGTTTTGACATCTTCTTGATCTCCTCCCAAGGAACTTGGGTGATATCTTCTCCTCCCATCAGGTCCAAGGCATCTATGCAGCTATCATTAATTCCTCGTAAGGAAAGCAAATTCTACGATTCTTCATTGAGTGTATGGTGTGGAGATTTTTGTAGGCAAAATAAAAACCTTGAAATATAATCTTCCAGGCTCTCATCTTCCTTTTGTTGCATCCTAAAAATGTCATCTCCTCTCATGTCACTGCCCCTATAATACTCCTTGTATTTCTCAAGGAACTTTGTTTTCATGTCCTACCAAGCCTCCACAATATCTCTTCCTAGGCTCATGAACCATCTTAATGCAACTTCTTTCAAGGTGGCAAGGAATAGCTTAAGACTATGGGAATTAATGGTATAGTCATAACTCCTATAGATTTTATCAAACTCGAACAAAAATGTATCAGGATCTTCTGTGACAAGTCCATATAATTTAGGAAGGAATAAAGAAGGGATATTTTTGAGGTTGTCTACTTCATTCTAATGAGCAATGGGGAAAGGAAAAGTTGGTTGGTTAGGTCTGTTTCTATTTATATCATCCATGCCTGCCTGATGAAGCTTCAAATCAAGGGGGTTCTCAATCATATTCTGATCTTCAGAGGAAAATTCAGAACTGGTCA
Organism: Sequoiadendron giganteum; assembly: GCA_007115665.2. NCBI lineage: Eukaryota > Viridiplantae > Streptophyta > Pinopsida > Cupressales > Cupressaceae > Sequoiadendron > Sequoiadendron giganteum. The sequence continues at coordinate 389,749,826 of CM021109.1, read as the reverse complement.
GATCCGTAAATGTATCAACAAAGGGGTGTGGCTCTTCCTCTTCTTTGTCTCTTGTCAGGTTCTGATACTCAATTATATCAGAAAACTAACACAAATAATTGGCAAAAGAAAAGGGGGTCATTACTTTCCTAAATGAGGGGTATACTAAGAATAACTTCTAGAAATACTACAACAAGAAAAACTATCAATGACTCCAAAGAATTCCCTAGTTTGACACCATCCCCGACAATGGCACGAAAAATATCAGCCTCCTACAATGATTTAACAACTAAGCCCTTACAACTGTGATCCATAGATTGGAAATCTAACCTGAATAGTTATTTCAATCATCATGAAGGTGCATTTAAATTTTCAACCCAGGGACGTAAACTTGAAATGGGTCAGCATAGTGTGTGCACTAGAAATCCAAAGTAGCCATATTCATCCTACAACTAAGAAAGACTCAATGTTGAAAGTAAATTGCTTGGAAGGAAATAAAATAAGTGTTGAGCATCAACCAATAACTAAACTAAGCTAAAATGCATGAAAAAAATGAAAATGTGAGTGAACAAATAGGAAACTACTCTGTCTACTTTGGCTGTAGAAATAGTCACATAATGGAATTCTAGTGGTTGTAGGAACAAACAGTGCCAAATTCTTAACTAATTACTGAACAAAAATTAATAACTAACTAAACTAAGGTACGAGACATAATACTCACCAAGTGGGACCCCTTGGATGAGTGATGCAAAGATAGGGATGAAATCAACCAACTTGTAACATGGATCCACAACTTGATCTCTAGGTCTCTCAAAACACCAATTTGTCTCCTCAGTGAACTAGGCACCCAAAGGCTCCAACACACTCTTATTGTTTAAGATCTTTTCCAAGACACCAAGAGGCATCTAACAAGATTAAATTCATCATTCAAACCAGACTAACTTACTTTCAAGACTTCAAGAACTTCTATTTGCACTCTCACCATTTAGGCCTCCATTCACCTAGTAGGACTCCAAGACCAGTTTTCGAAACTTATCTCACAACCACAGTAACTAATCCTCCAACCACTCACACTTACAGGGACCCATTAACCTAGTACAAAACCTCTTAAATTCACCATTAGTCTTTTTGGACCACTTTCACCCAAACTGACCTTTTAGGTTGAACCGAACTCCAAATAGCCCTCTTTTCCAGAGGAACTTACCTTAAAACTTGTCTCCAACTCTCCAAACCTCAAAACAGTCTTACAAATGCCTCCAAAGTCAATAATCTCCAACCATCAAGTTCCTACACACTCACCAAGACCCATTTCTCTTAAACCCTCACTTTCCATCATCTCGTTCCTACACACTCACCAAGACCCATTTCTCTTAAACCCTCACTTTCCATCATATCCAATGGGGTTTATTGAAAGTCTTATGTCCATACCTATTAAAAACTCAAACCCACTTCAAAATCTCATTATTTTTCATGTACATGCTTGAAACATCATTACATTATGTTTCCCATTTCATTCTCATATGCCTCCTTCACAAACCACCCATTTTCCCTTGTTTTTACCCTTCCCAACTAGGGTTTCTCTCTATTTCACTCCTCCAACCTCTTTCTATCCACTCAGAACTTCCAATCACCTTCAAATACACCTATCGTCATAGGTTCTAAGAGAATCTAACAGGTTCTCAAAATAATTCTTCAAATTACTCCTTTAAGACTTGCGCAAAAGGCACTAAAACTTAGTTTTCCAACAGGGGTGACGTTTTCAATCCTCACTAATATCTCTTCCATAACAAAGAACTGATACCTACCCCTACAATAATCTACATAGGACCATTTCTTCGAGATATAACCCATACAGAAGGAGGAATGGCCTTTCTAATTCATTTTAACCCACAAAACTATAAACCCTTGTTTCAGACCAGTTAACAGTAATCTCCCTTCAAATGGTTTAAATCACAATGGAAACTCTCAAAAATCAATCCAAGGAGAATCTAACACTATCCTCTACATATTTTGGAACATTTCAAGACATAACACTATTGTACGGACCTGTATAGAGGCTGGTAAAGAAGGAAAACTCAAAAAATTACAAACAAAGCTAAGATATTTTATTAGATTATTCTTCAAAATGCTTCATTAACCAACCTTGCATGAGCCTTCAAGAGGATTATTATACATTTCCAAATCAAAAACCAACCATTACATGCCTATAACTGACCACTAACTACCTTGACCCTTCAAATTCTTCAAAATTTGCAAATTTGATGAGTTTTTGCTCTTACCAACTTTTACATTTGTTTGTGCAACTATTAACTCCTAAATACAAATGACTCCAAAAACCAAAAAACATTACAAGATGGCCCAAAATGGCCTTATTTGTCCCCACCAAGCCTAAAGCAACCTAATAAACTCAATTTTATGAAAATGGAACAAAATAGTTCTATGCACCATTCACCTCGACCATAAAATTATTCTAAGTCCCTTGGAAGTTTTCAACACTAGAACCTGCAACAAAAATTTGTTCCTCATCTTCTCATGCCCTCTCATATCTTTGCAATTTCTCCATCATTCTCTTCATCTTTATCTTGGGTTTGTACTTGTTCATGCACAATAGACCTCTTTTTACCTTGTCAACTTGAAATTGTATCTGCATACTTTGTTTTCTCTTCATCAGCTACATCCATTATTGCTACCTAGTCCTTCAACTCCATCCTCTACAATAGAACCTACATTTTTTCCTTTCATCTTCATTTTAACTCTTGGTTTGAACTCCATCAAGAAAATGAACAAATTAGGGAAGTAACCAAAGACCCCCTTCACTCTCAGCCTCTTATCCTTCCACTCCATAACCAACTTAAGGTTCTCCATACTCTAAACCACTGTCACAACATTATACATCTACCACATCATCAACCTTGTCTTCCGAGGATAACCCACTACGCTACTCTCATCAGTGTCTCTCTTCTCCATCTTATTTGGAGACTTCACCAACACTTTACCTTTAGCCTTCACTTGGCCAATCTCAATCAACTCTTCCTCTCTAGTCTCTTTCACAAACTCATCCATTATCATTAGCCATATCCCTTGGCTCACTAACCTCTCTCTCAACTTGAATTCCTTTTAACTCTCAAACTCTACCGCATATGTGTTCTCAGTTTCTTCAACCTTCATCAGACTCGTTGCCTTCTCATTCGCTGCACTTTCCAACTTTGAGTACCTTTGTCCAAGCTGCACTTGATTGTTCCCTATTCTCATTTACTTGCAAGGGACATGACATTGCCCCAATCATGATCTTTTCACTTTTTTAATCCCTTCATGGCTTTCCACAATCCTTCCACCTTCTTTAATTGTATCCACTCTCTCTTTCTTCACACTCTCAGTCTTCAATATCTCTTTGTTATCAGATCTTCCATCTTCTTTGCCGACACACACTTGTTGCATTCTATCTCCTTCATTATCAGTCTCTTTTTTCTTTCCACCTTCTTATCCTTTCAATGGACAATATATCTCCTCTACAATGACATTTCTAGGCCACCCTTACCTTTCCATAGGCAACTCTTTTGCACTCACAACTTTTTTCCTTTTAGGATCTCTATCCTAAGTTTTTCATTCTCACAATCCCATGTATCAGACCTGTACTTTTCTGCCTATACAACATTTGCTTCTTTCACAACTTCTTTTGCTTTTGTTTGAAAAAACTTAGTCCCTTTATTGTGTTCATCTTGTTTTACCATCTTGTCTTGAACCTTCAAATTCTTTTCACTTTTCATCTTCACTATCTCAGCCTTCTTTACCAACTCACCATCATCTTCTTTCTCTTTCAAATTAGCATCCATGTCAATGCTTGCTACTTCAACGCTTGATTTATTTGTAGTGGATGCACTCTCATCATATTCATCTTCCACATGCTTTATGAAAACTTTATTGCCCTACATGAATATTCTCTTTTTCTTGTATTGTTTCTTTTCTTCTTCTAACAAAGGAGTCAAATTGAAAATAACCCCATCTTTCTTGATCTTATTACTATTGTCCCTTCCATCATATAGAGAAAATCTATCATACATCCATGGCACTCCTAACAATAGATGGCACATACTCATAGGCACAATATCACACAATATTTTATCCTTATATGCACCTATATGAAATTCAATCCAAGCTTGTTCCTTGATCAACAAAGCATGCTCACTATTCACCCAAGAAATAGAATAAGGTGATTCATGAGGTATCCTCTCTAATTGTAATTTGTCTACCATTTATTGAGATACCAAATTGTCTAAACTACCTGAATCCACCATTACCTTACATGCCTTGCCTTGAGATTTGCATTTGGTCTTGAATATTACATTCCTTTGTGCTGCTCCACTAATCTATTTTGCCATGTTGACTTGACTCTTCATCTTCCAACTATCTTGCTATGCAAATATCCTTCAAGAATCTACTTGCTAGCTCTGATACCACTTTGATGTAGAGAGGTGTGTCAAACCATTCACAAATACAATCAAGTGTATTTCAATCAGTCTCTAAAACAAAATCCAAAGATCTCTTCAAACTTCACCTTGCAAGCATGATTTACCTAGTAGCATGTACAACCTGGTTCAAGGGCCTTTTCCACCAAAATTCCCAAAAAACTTCACAATAAAATGGATGATTTAGATACCCTTTTTAGGTTTATACAACATGTGTAAAGCTTAACACCAACTCCTTTGGACCAACATGGAGATCCAATACATCTACCCTAGGGAAAAACTACTCAATTAGCCCAAATTTGCAAAGGAAGTTCCTTTTAAGGATGATTTTTCCACTCAAACACCAAGAAAAATAAATTTTCATGATACCAAACCACCAATTTAATGATTTTTTTCCCACACAAGGTCATTAGCCTACTACCCCAAGAAACCCTCCTAAACATAAGCGAAAAAAGGGTTTTCAAGGATTTCATAACTCCAAGCCTCTCCCAGTCCTTCCAAGGGTCTAAACACCTTTTATTATCCCTGTACAAACATACTAAACACTCATAATGCCAAGACTTTCAGTAATTCACTAAAACACCACCAAGGTTCCACATTTTCACAATGCAATATCATTGTTCCAACCTAACCATTACCCCCACCAACCAGTTCATACTCTTCCAAACCCCTTGGACACATTTTTCACCTATCCTAACATGGTACACACCAATCCACCAAGTTAGAGATCCATTACAGTGGGTGGATTGGTGAAAATCAATACATTATTGCTTCAAACCCTTGCACAGTTAAAACTAGGCAGACTCTGAGTTTTATTAATTTCTCAAATAAAATAATGATTTAGATCTTCAAACTAAATTTAAATGAGAGAAACCACATATATTGATATTCTCCAGTAACCTCAAGCCATGATAGACTTGTACGGGTATGTACCAGTGTAAAGAAAGTCAAAAAATAGAGGAAAATGTAGAGATCAACATTGGGAAAGAAGTTTTTCTCTTTCAAATCTGGACAACAACCTTTCTACGAAGGAATTACATCATTTTATATTTGCTTCAACTTCAAACCACCCCCAAAAACCAACCAAATTCCCCTTAACCACCTTTTAGACTCTAATAACCCATTACATTTGTAAATTTGCAAGTTGACAACCTTTACAATGTTAAGCAACATTTTGCATTTTCTCCCTAAATGACCTCCCAAGCACTCAAGTGCATTAAAAATGGTCTTTTTAGACCTTATTCAACTTCTTGTAATACCTTAGACACAAAAGCAACAAAAAATTTTCCTTTACCCATCTAGACATGGATTGACAATGTTGCATTTTTTCATAATTTGACATATTTTGCAACTTCCTCATTGCTTATTGACCAAAAGACATCTCAAATCATCCTATTGAACCTTCAAGACTCATTTTACTTTTACCACAAGGTTTTGGTGCCCCTACACCAATGAGTATCCCCTAAAAAAAATATAAACTCAGATGCATGGACTTATAACTTCATTTCATTCATTGGAAAACATGAGTACAATCGAGCAACATGATTGTATTACTGAAAAAACTAAGAGTGTGAGTACATCATCAGATTAAGCAACCTCCTCAGAAGGAGCATCTGAGTCTTATTTATAAGAAAATCATTAACTAAATAATCACCTAGCAAGGCGGTCAACTCCGTCAGATCCAGAGGATGCCACTTTAGGGAAAGCATAAAAAGTGGAGAGGTGGTTATGCATGCACAAAATCTGACCAAGCATGTTTTCCTGAATGCAAACTTAGCACAACAGTAACACCTATATTCGCTCAACAGACAATTAAGACCATTTACAAGGTGGTTACAACTTCGATTTGAATGAGGGATCTCCCGTCATCAAGAGTCTTACTTTATTAAATGACCACCTTATTGACCAGTATGGCGGATGACCAGCTGGTGGAATCTTCCTTAATTGCAGGCCTCTAATTATATATGCATGACAATACTAGTGCGCACAACAACTACATATTTGTAGCTATCTCAAAGTGACATTCATTAATCCACATGTAAAATTAAAATAGATGGTTCATATTGCATTTCAATGTCATTTAAAGGTTATGAAAAATAAAATCATGTTCAATTTCTAAGATTTTTAAGGAAATATCATAATAAGGTCAACATCCAAGCATCGAAGTCTATGACAAATGCAACTGGATAACAAACTCTATCAATAATTGAACCATAAACTGGGCTCATCAATGCATAAAAGGGGTCAAGTGTTATTATTTTGTCATTTTAAGTCATTTTGGTTGTAATAAGGTCTATTAAGACCATGTTTTATTTTTTTGGTCAGTTTGAGTCATGTGGGGTCAGTCTTATGAAAAGTTGTCAAATTTTGTAAAAGTTGCATAAGCAACTTTGCATTTTTGAGTCATGTGGGAAGATGAACCATTGGGGGATTCAAAATTCAATTAATAAAGGTTGGATATGGTTTATAATGGATAAATATTCCTTTTTTTCTTCGAGGCAAGGTTTTGGTGAAGTTTTGGAGATCAAGCAATAACGACATACTCTTTTTTCTGCGTTTTCATTATTTTATTGCTTCTACACGTAGCAGTATGGTTTCGTATGACTTGAACATGTTATAAGTTACATTGGAATTGTTGGAGGATTGAATCTTCTATCATTTACAATTGATTTGATCCATTTTCATTAAGGTTGAAGGGATTTAGAGCAATTTTACTAAAAATAGTCAGAAACCCTAGTTAGTGAGGGTTTGGTTGGGAAAATGAGTTTTTGAACCATTCCACTAGTGGAAAAATCTAATAATCAGTGAAATGGATATAGGTAGGATTATTTTAATGTTTTTTATGGTTTTCAAGAGGAGCGGATGGATTTTGGTTTAGTTTTGATGGAGCCCTAGCCTAATATCACCATGGATTAGCCTTAGGAGATAGGTAGACTTAGGAGTTTGTAGAAAAGTTGTTTGCATATCACTCTAGTTGATGGAAATTGTATTTGAAAACCCCATGTGACATGTTGATAGCTCTGGAATGAAGAATTAAAGTTTGGATATTGTAAAACCAATAGTTTCCTTGTTGAACTAGCCTAATTAGGCCTAGTTGGGAGTGTCACAGTCCAATTTTGAGGGTTGTGTTCCAAAACAAACCTATCTAAGAATTTGATACGTTTTTAAGTGGAATAAAGGGTATCTTGAATGGTGGTCAGATTTTGGGTATTGGGTCTGCTCTGAAAGTTTTGTGGGAAAATCCTTGTTTGGAGTATTACTAGGGGAAATTGAAGGGTTCGACAGAAAATCACCAAGTTAGGGTTTCAAAGTTGCAAATTTTGTTTATTTGAGTTTTTGTTGATAATCTCCACCCTATGCTACATCAAATTGGTATCAAAGCATAGTTCTATTCTAAGGAGAAAAAAATCGAGTTGAAGAAGGATAAGATGCCTCCAAAAGGTAGCACTATGGCTAGGAAAATAAATGAAATAGAAGAGAAGACTACAAGAGAGATTAAGAGATTGAATGAACTACAAGATAGGATAATAGCAAGGCTTGAGTCTATTTAAATAGGTTAGAGGAGAGGTATAGTCATGGGTGATGTGAGTGACCATGAAGAAGAAGGGGAAGAGGAGAATCCCCAGGAAGATGAAGAGGAAGAGTTGGATCCTGATGAGAGGAGGATGGCCAAGCTACTGAGAGAAATTGAGGAAGATAAAAACAAGATAAAGATTGATTTACCTATGTATGGAGGGAACTTGAATGAGGAAGATATTTTGGATTGGATTGTAGCACTTGATAATTAATTTGAATATGAAGATGTACTTGAGGAACAAAGGATAAAGTTGGAAAAAAAAAAATTGAAGGGTCATGCCCTACTATGGTGGGATTATGAGAAAACTAAAAGGAGGAAGAAAGGCAAGTCAAAGATTATCTCTTGGGACATAATGGTGGCAAAGCTTAAGGGTAAGTTCTTACCAGGTGATTATGCAATTCAATTGTACAAGAAACTTCAAGGTTTGAAACAAAGAGAAATGGATGTTAATGCCTACATTGATGAGTTCTATAAGCTGAGTATAAGAGCAAGTCACATGGAGGAGGATGTGGAGAAGGTGGCTAGATACCTCTATGGGTTAAGATTTAACATTCAAGATGAGTTGAGTTTGGAAAACCCAAGAACGGTCAAGGAATGTTATCAAATGGCAATTAGGGATGAAGAAAAGCTAAAGAGAAGGAAAGACAAGTCAAATGGGGGTAAAGACAACAATTCTAGAGGAAGAGGATAATTTTCAAATCCAAGGTAGCCATATGAGATCCAAGAAGATAGAAGAAAATTTCAAGACTAAGTTGCAGATCAGAGAGGTGGATTTAGAGGAGGTAGATCAGGTTTTAGAGGCATATTTGGAGGTCAATGAAGAGGATCTAGTGGATTCATAGGAAGATGCTACCAATGCAGAGATTTTGGACATCAACCATGGAAATCCAATAAAGATCAAGCCTCTACTTCACATGAAGGAGAAAAGATAGCTCAATTATTGCAAGAAGAGGACAATGAGAGTGTAAACTCTCCATCATAGCTTATTTCTTGAAAAGTGGGTGAATCACTCATGGTAAGAAGAACTCTCATCAAAGAATCAGTAGAGAAGGAGCCACCACAAAGGAAGACTCTCTTCAAGACAACTAGTAAGTGCTTGGATAAGGTTTGTAAAGTTGTAATTGATTCGATAAGTACAAATAATATGGTTTTAGCTGAGATGGTTGAAAAAATTAAGTTCCCTAGGATACCACATACTACTTACAAAGTCTCTTGGTTGAATGAGGGTCAATATGTTTTGGTAAATGAACAAAGTTGGGTGGAGTTTAATATAGTATGGTATAAGGATAGTATTTTATGTGACATACTACCTATGGATGTATGTCATTTGCTACTAGGGAGGCCTTGGCAATTTGATAGGCATGCTATGTATGATGGAAGGAGGAATACTTATGAAATAGAAAAAGTTGGAGTCTCCTATACTTTGACACCATTGAAAGAGGACAAAGGAAAAACTAAGGGAGCTAATGTGATGATTGTAGGTATAAATTAGTTCATAAAGGTAGAAGAAGAGGAGCACATAGACCTTCAAGCCACTCCTCAACTTGAAGACATTATGATAGCAGACATGAAGAATGACTTAATTTTTGAGGGAAATCATATTGAGTTAGTGTCAATATGTGTTGTGTTGAATGTCAAGGATGAATTTATTTTGGAGATTCAAGACTGGCTTAAGACGTATGTTGCTATGATGATGATAGGAGGGGTGTTCCATTCATTTCTTGCACAAGGGGACGTTGGTCATTCTATTTATTTCATGACAATGGTTGATATACCCGATCAAGCAAAAATATTAGGGATACAATAGTAGATGGGAGAGATGAGTAGAAAAGGTGAAGAGGTTAAGGAGAAACTACAAAGGAATGTGGACAAGTTCAAGCATACACCTCAATTGAAGAAGAAGGAAGCTTATTTCAAATATGGAGGAGATATTGTAGTAGGTAATGAATCAAGTTCCACAACATTCTCAAGTGAAGGATAGGTCAAGGATCATCCATCAAGCAGGTCTCTGAAGTTGGAGAAACCTAGGTGCCAAACAATTCAAAAAGATAAGGTATAGTGCCTATTTTTAGTATTTGGTCCATTGGAAGTGGTTTCCATATGATAATGTCACTTGGAGGTCAGAGAATAACTTGATCAAACCTAAATCTATTGTGTAACACTTTCCTCAAGGGGACTTAAGTTCATTTTAACCAGGGAGTATGGTGCAGGGCACCATACGCCTTCATGATGCATAAAAGGGGTCAAGTGTTGGTACTTTCTAATGTTAAGTAATTTTGGTTGTAATAAGTTCTATTAATACCATTTTTTATGTTTTTGGTCAGTTTGAGTCATGTGGGGTCGGACTTATGAAAAGTTGTCAAATTTTGTAAAAGTTGCATAAGCAACTTTGCATTTTTAAGTCATGTAGGAAGATGAACCATTGGGGGGTTCAAAATTAAGTTGGGAATAGTTGGATATGGTTTGTAATGGTTAAATATTCCTTTTTTTTTTAGGAAAGGTTCTAGTGAAGTTTTGAAGATCAAGCAATTAAAAACATACTCTATTTTTTGCATTTTCATTGATTTCTTGTTGCTACACAGAGCAGTACGATCGCGTACGGCCTGAACATGTTCTAAGTTACATTGGAATTTTTGGAGGATTGAATCTTATATAATTTTCAATTGATTTTATCCAGTTTCATTAAGGTTGAAGGGATTTAGAGCAATTTTACTGAAAACAGTTAGAAACCCTACTTAATGAGGGTTTAGTTGGGGAAAATGAGTTTTTGAACCATTCCATCGGTGGAAAAATATGATAATCGGTGGAATGGATTTAGGTAGGATGATTTTATTTTTTTTAAGGTATGCAAGAGCAAGGGATGGATTTGGGTTCATTTTTGATGGATCCTTAGCCTAATATCACCATGGATTAGGCTTGGGAGATAGGTAGACTTAGGAGTTTGTATAAAAGTTGTTTGGAGATCACTCTAGTTGATTTAAATTGCATGTTAAGACCCCATGTGACATGTTGATAGCTCTGAAATGAAGAATTGAGGTTTTGAAATTGTAAAACCAATAGTTGCCTTGTTGAACTAGCCTAATTAGGCCTAGTTGGGAGTGTAGCAGTCCATATTTGAGGGTTATGTTCCAAAAAATCCTATATAATAATTTGATATGTTTTTAAGTGGCATAAAGGGTATCGTGAATGGTGGTCATATTTTGGGTATTGGGTCTACTCTAAATTTTTTGAGGGAAAACCCCTGTTTGGAGTACTACTAGGGGAAATTGAAGGGTTCGAGAGAGAATCACCAAGTTAGGGTTTTAAAGTTGTAAAGTTTTTTTAATTGAGTTTGTGTTGATAATATCCACCTTACTTTGCATCAAAGATTAAGTAAAGGAAAAAGAAGTGTAATTGAAGAGGAAGAAGCTCTAGATAGAATCCTTAAGACTCCTAAGTATGTGCAAAAGAATCATTTTCAATATCAGATCATTGGTGTATTAACAAGAAGAAAGGTTGCTATGATACAATAACAAGTAAATTTATGTTTAATTTCAAAAATTAAACTTAAAATAGTGATTGAGGCATGGAAATATGAATTTTGGATAAAGGCTATGGAAGAAGTATTGATATAGATTAAAATGAATCAAACTTGGGAACTTGTCCCAAGAACAGTAAATAAGAATGTGATTGGAACTAAGTGGGTATTTAGGAAAAAACTAAATGAGAGTGGAGAAGTTGTTAGGAATAAGGAAAGACTTGTGTGTAAAGTTTACTCACAAGTAGAAGGTATAGACTTTGAGGAGAGATTTTCTTTGGTGGAAAGGATGAAGGCTATTAGGATGTTTTGGGATTTTACAACATATAAGGACATCAAAGTTTATCAGATGGATGTGAAGTCTGCATTCTTGAATGGTGAGTTGGGAGAACAAGTATACATTGAACAACCAAAATTCTTTTAGCTATCATATAATCCTAATAGGTTCTATAGATTGAAGAAAGTATTGTATGGACTCAAGCAAGCTCCTAGAGCTTGGTATGCAAGATTGGATAGGTACTTGTGTCAGAAAGGATTCAATAAAGTTACCATAGATAGCAATCGTTACTTTAAATTTGAGAAAGATCAAATCTTGATTGTGGTTGTGTATGTTGATTGTAAAATCTTTGAAGGAAATGGAAGTATGTGCAAAGGATTTGCATAAGAGATACAAAAAGAGTTTGAGATGTCTATATTTAGAGAGATGAATTCTTCCTTTGACTTCAAATTGATCAGATAGAGAAATTTTTATTTATTTCATAATCAAAGTATGTGAAGGAAATGCTTAACAAGTTTGCAATGGAAGACTCTAAACTGGTATGAACTCCTATGGTTACTGGTTTAAAGCTGAATAAGAATGAAGAATATCATAAGGTTGATCAGAGCAAGTATAGATCAATGATTGGAGGATTTCTATATCTAATTGCTACTAGATAAGATATCATGGATGAAGTTTGTCTTGTGGCTAGATTTCAAGAAGATCCTAGAGAGTCACATGTAATAGTAATAAAAATAATATTCAAACCCTTAAAAGGTATTCTAGAACATGGTTTATGGTATCAATAAGTGCTTATACAAATGTAGATTGGGTAGGTTATGTGGATGATAGGAGAAGTATAATTGGTGGTGCTTTATTTCTTGGAATTAGGTTAGTGCCTTGGCTAAGAAATAAAAAGTATTTAATGTCATTATCTACTGTATAGGCATAATACATGGCTGCAACTGTAAAGAGCTGAAAACTCTTTAAAACAACATCGACAATTACTTTAAATAAGATCCATTATATTCAAAATAAATTCGTCATTCCATTCATTTAGACATCAAGAACTAGTCGATTACAAAACTACGACATAAAAGTGGATAAGATTAATTCATAACAATTCATTCTAAACCATACAAGTGTCATAATACACAATTTTAGTTATAAATACAATGGTTGATAATAATATCAGTTATAATTCGAGACTTAGGCATTCAGTCACCATAAGCTCGTCATTACATATATCAAGAATAATAAAGCATAAAAGAAGATGTAGTCCATCGATCTTCCATCCAAAAGAAAATCTTCAACAAGAAGACAAGAACAAGGATCAGGCCCCTTTTCCACCCCTTAGTGTTTCCACAACTTTTGTTCTTCTCACGTTGAAATTTTTAGTAATTTACTTGCTTCCTTGGAAAAAAGGTCTTTCATTCCTTATTGTTAACCTTTCATTGCCATCTTCTTTTTAATATCTTTTTTTTAATGGAGAAATATCCATACTTACTAACCTCTTTTGTTGATGTACTTCTTAACTCACAATGTTGCTTTCCTTGCAACTTCTAGGGTCCTGACAAATAAAGCTATGTTGCATTCCTTTTTCCCTTTTGGGACCATTATTCATAAGTTGTTTGATTCCAAAAACTTCAATAACCTCATTGATTTCGATTGGAGGAACCTTGCTCTTATCATTGATTGTTTCTTCTAACTGTTCTGGTCTTTTCTCAATTCCTCGATACTATCTCTTTTCTAACAAGATCTTTATCTTAACACAAATGTTCTAGTCATGAATTCCCTAATCCTTGAGGATACTTCCTTCATTCATATCCTTCTTTGAACATTCTAATATATTATGACTTTGCATACTTAAATTCTTAGTATTTACACTAATCTAAGAGTTCTTGACTCTCTCACAATTGTAGGTTGCTACAATTCAATTTATCTTATTCCTACTCATTTTCTTTTTCTTAGAGTCATGTATGTACAAGTTATTCTTCCTAACCTTCCTACATACCCTGATTGCATAATCTTCTGCAATCCTAGGTCTTATCATAAGTTGACGATTTAGGAATTCTGATTCCAGGGACAAATCTATAACTAGCCCCAATTTACCCAAGTTACTAAGACTTAAATCTTCCTTTTCTCACTTCCTTAAGTTCTTTTCTCTTGTCGGTCTGGCACAAGAACTTTTCAACCTTTATCTTCTGATAAGGTTTACGCATTATTGTGTAATGAGTTCATAGGTTGCAGTGAAGAACCTGGATCTGATACCAAATGTAAAGTGTGAAAGTCTTAAATTCCAAGAATCGACAATACTTTAAATAAAATCATTCATATTCAAAATAAATTCGGCAATTCATTCATTTAGACTTCAAAGAAACTAGTCGATTCCAAAACAATGACATAAAGTTGAAAAGATAGATTCATATACTTTTCCAGTCTAAATACATACATGTGTCATATTACACAATTTCGATAATAATACAAAATAAGTTATAATATCAATTACAATTTGAGACTTAGGCATTCAGTCACCTTAAGCTCTTCAATACATAATTCATGAATAAATAACATAAATGAAGATGACATCCTTTGATCTTCAATCCAATAGAAAATCTTCAATAACGAAGACGAGAACAAGGATCAGGCACTTTTTCCGCCCAACCTTGAAGCTTACGCTTCCCTAGAATTCCTTAGTCATTCAAGGAATACCTGACCCTGCACAAATCGCTTAGCAAAAAGCAGTCGACAAGCAAGATGGAATCTGGTGCGTGCCTAGTATAACTAGTAATACCACAAGCATTTTCATTTTTCTAATTCATTTAAGAAACAAGCAAGTTCGATAGTAGGATATGGTAAAGAGAAAAATTCATTCCATCTATTTCAATGGTCTTTAAGTTACTTGGCCAAGTAAAATGTCATGCACGACAAATAATAGTAGTTTTGGAAAAAGCAAAACTACACTCTCTATTTACCCATATTCGGCACCCGTCTCGGACGGTAACTTTCCCCAAAAACATGACATGCGAATTCATTATCAAGCATGCATGGTCTATCAGTCAAATATAGTCTTTTGCAATCTTTTAAAAACATCAAACTGGAAACTGTATTGATTATTTAATTATTCAAGTTAAAAATATTAACTTTATGTCTTTTATGAATTTGAACAATGGAAAGAAGTTCTTTTAAAACTGTTTTTGTTTAAACAAACTTTCCAGTTTGATGTTTTAAGAGGATTGCAAAATACTATATTTGACTGATAGACCATGCATTCTTGATAATGAATTTGCATGTCATGTTTTTAGGGAAAGTTACCTTCTGGGACGGGTGTCGAATATTGGTAAATAGAGAGTGTAATTTTTCTTTTTCCAAAACTACTATTATTTGTCGTACATGACATTTTACTTGGCCAAGTAACTTAAAGACCATTGAAATAGATGGAATGAATTTTTCTCTTTACTATATCCTACTATCGAACTTGCTTGTTTCTTAAATGAATTAGAAAAATGAAAATGCTTGTGGTATTACTAGTTATACTAGGCACGCACCAGATTCCATCTTGCTTGTCGACTGCTTTTTGCTAAGTGATTTGTGCAGGGTTGGGTATTCCTTGAATGACTAAGGAATTCTGGGGAAGCCTAAGTTTCGAGGTTGGGTGAAAAAAGCGCCTGATCCTTGTTCTCATCTTTGTTATTGAAGATTTTCTATTGGATTGAAGATCAAAGGATGTCATCTTCATTTATGTTATTTATTCATGAATTATGTATTGAAGAGCTTAAGGCGACTGAATGCCTAAGTCTCGAATTGTAATTGATATTATAATTTATTTTGTATTATTATCAAAATTGTGTAATATGACACATGTATGTATTTAGACTGGAAAAGTATATGAATCTATCTTTTCAACTTTATGTCATTGTTTTGGAATCGACTAGTTTCTTTGAAGTCTAAATGAATGAATTGTCGACTTTATTTTGAGTATGAATGATTTTATTTAAAGTATTGTCGATTCTTGGAATTTAAGACTTTCAAACTTTACAGCAACATCATGTTGCACATAAGTGTTGTGGATGAAGCAAACCTTGAAGGATATCAGAGTGTCATGATGAGCCAATTCCTATCTTATGTGGCAATATAATTTATATCAATATTTCAAAGAACACCATAATTCATTCAAGAACAAATAATATCTCAATTCGGTATCACTTTCTAATAGAACAGGTTGCAAAGAATGAGGTGAAGTTGGAGTATGGGCCTACAAAGGATCAAGTTGTAGATATCTTCACTAAGGCTCTTCCTAAGGATACTTTTGAGTATCTTTAGGAGAATTTGGGGGTTATTTCCCATCCTTCTTTCAATTAGATGAATAAGGTTATGCATCAGTCTAGTGGATATCAGGATTCATTCCTTATTCTAGATTGATGTTGGTTGCTACCTCTTAGGGAGAGTAGGCAGTGGCTTTGTTGGTTGATGCGATCAAGGGGAGTAAGTTTTATCATTGCGAGGAATATAGGTGTTTTCCTTTGTTAGCTATGTCAAAGGATATGTGTAATAGTTGTTGGTTGGTATATTATGTTGTGTGTAGAGGTGTGAAGAAAATAAAGTGCAGTAAAAGAAAAGGTAGTTGTAGAACAATTGTTGTCTCTTATAGGTGTTGCCCTTGGGGGAGAGAAAGTATATGAGATTTATGTCAAAGGGAAGAAAATAAAAGGAAACATGTGTTTTCCTTTTCCATTGATGTCAAAGGGGAGAGAGTTAACTGAAAAGCCTTATGAAGCAAGGGGAAGAAAGAGAAAGTGTTGGAAATTGTCGATGCTTGTGTAAGAGGGAGCAATATGCACTATGGTGTAGTATATGAGTTGGTGATCAAAGTTGTTGTTGTTGTTGATGGTTTTTAATTTCATGTGTTTTCATAAATTATAAAGGGGGAGATTATTGGAAGTATGTGTTGTCATTGATGTCAACCTATGGAGATGATTTGATTGGCTATAGTATGTTGTCATTAGTAGTATCATTGATGTCAACCTCTAGTATTTCTTTGATGAGAATATTTATATGGATGTTCAACCTCTTGTGTGGTTGAAAAGGTGTTGTAGATGTTGAGATGATGTTTTTGGTGCTTGGTTTCAAAGTGCTTTTGATAAAATTTGAATAAAAATGAAATAGTGTGGTAAAGAGTGTTTAGTGTGGTAGAGTATTGTTCATTATATTGCTCCACATTTATTCATGGTTTAAGATCTACTTATGTGGTATGAATATGTTGGTTAGAGGTGTTCAAAGGTGGTATATCCAAAGTTTTAGGTTCTAGATAATTTGGTAGAAGTTGTGTGCACCAATGAGTAAACTGTGTTGTAGTGCTATCTGGGGGAAATGGTTTTGCTCCAAATTTCTCCATGTATTGTTTTTGGTCTTGTAGATCTGGAAGTGTGCTTATACTTCTCATATCTATATTTAGTCTTCTTTTTTTTATTTTTACTAATCCACAAGATTGGATTCATGTGTTACAGTGCGTGGAAGGTTAACTAGGTGTATAGAATGAGTATGTTCTTCAGGTGTGAGTTGTTGTGAAGGGTATTTTGGATTTCATGCTATTGATAGAATATTCCAAATTGTGTTTAGTGTTGTATGTGGTCCATGAATCATATTTGGATTTGAAGAAGCATTTACTTAATTGTTTAATGGTGTTAACACAGGTTCGATCGACCTTGGGTGTTTACACTAATTGTGGATATGCTTCGATGTTTGTGGAAGCATGGTGTGGCATGTATATGTGGATTTAGGTTCGAGGTAAGATGTGATATGGCCCACCTTCATTCCTCTCCACCATAGGAATGTTTTGGTTCTGACCTAATTTTAATTTGCATGTTTGAGGTGCATAGCCGACCTTGTAGATTTTTTTAAAGGTTGAAGATGGTATATATGTGTTGAGTTTATGAAGGATGTGTATGTGGTGGGTGTTGAGATGTGAAGTGTGAAAGTGTGAAATGTAGTGTAAGATTTAATATCTAAGACTATTAGAAGTAGTGAGTAAAAGGTGTTTACATTCTTCAGAGAGAGTGTGAATGTATTGGTGGTGCAGTGGTGAAACTTTTCTATTACTTTTAGATAGATTTATCATTGTAACAATATTCTATCTTCTTCCTTATAATATTTCCATGAACCCTTCTTCCTTTTAGCCAATGAGACCTCTAGCAGTGAGCCTATTGTATTTGATGTTGCAATTACTTTATATTTTGAGCTAATCCTCAACGTGGTTTTTCCCTTATTGGGTTTTCCATGTAAATCTGGTGTTATCATGTGTTTGGATGTGTTTGCATTATTGTTTCTCATGTTTATGTACTTCTAATGTATGATAATGGTTTAATGGTTGTTAATGGTTTAAGGATTAATGTAGATCTAAATGTTAATGAGGTTTGATGTTTTAATGTACAATTGATTCACCCCCACTCTCAGTTGTCTTGTGCATTCAACAATTGGTATTAGAGCAAGGTTCCTTGGAAGAAATCTTAACTGCTAGAGGTAGATCTAGGATAACACACAAGAAGGAGGCTCCTCTATTTGATGGATTTGATTATGCATTCTAGAAAACCAGGATGGAAGGTTTCCTTATTTCTCTAGGATTTGGAGTTTGGAAGTATGTTGAAATTGGATATACAATGCTTGCAAACTATTTTTTGGATTTCACGATGTTGATGGAATATTCCAAATTGTGTTTAAGTGTTGTATGTGGTCCATGAATAATATTTGGATTTGAAGAAGCATGTACTTAATTGTTTAATGGTGTTAACATGGGTTTGACCGACCTTAGATGCTTACACTAATTGTGGATATGCTTCGATGTTTGTGGAAGCGTGGTGTGGCATGTATATATAGATTTAGGTCCAAGGTAATATGTGATGTGGTCTGCCTTCATTCCTCTCCACCATAGGAATTTTTTGGTGCTGACCTAATTTGAATTTATACATTTGAGGTGCATATCCAACCTTGTAGATTGTTTTCAAGGTTGAAGATGGTACATATATGTGTTGAGTTTCTGAAGGATGTGTGTGTGGTGGGTGTTGATATGTGAAGTGTGAAATGTAGTGCAAGATTTAATACCTAAGACAAGTAGAATTAGTGAGCAAAAGGTGTCTACATTCTTCAAAAAGACTGTGACTGTATTGGTGGTGCAATGGTGAAAATTTTCTATTGATTTGAGATAGATTTCTCATAGTAACAATCTTCTATATTCTTCCTTATAATATTTCCATGATCCCTTATTCCTTTTAGCCAATGAGCCCTCTGGAAGTGAGCATACTGTATTTGATTTTGCAATTACTTTATATTTTGAGCTAATCCTCGTCATTGTTTTTGCCTTATTGGGTTTTACATATAAATCTAGTTTTCTCATGTGTTTGGATGTGTTTGCATTATTTTTTCTCATGTTTATGTTTTGTTAATGTATGATAATGGTTTAATTGTTGTTAAGGTTTTAAGGATTAATGCAGATTTAAATGTTAATGAGGGTTTCATGTTTTAATGTACAACTAATTCACCCCCTTCTCAGTTGTCTCGTGCATTCAAAAATTGGTATCACAGCAAGGTTCCTTGGAAGAAAGGTTAACCTCTAGAGGTATATCTATGATGGCGCACAAGAAGGAGGCTACTCTATTTGATGGATCTTATTATGCATTCTAGAAAACCAGGATGGAAGGTTTCCTTATTTCTCTAGGATTTAGAGTTTGGAAGTCTATTGAAACTGGATATACAATGTCTACAAATGGTCTGAGTATTGATGACGAGATCAAGGAATATGAGAATAATGGAAAAGAAAGGTATGCTCTCTTGAGTGGTTTTTATAATTCAAAACTTGTAAAAGTTATGAGTCTTAAAATTACTAGTGAGATCTGGAAAAAGACGAAAATTATCTATGAAGAAAATGATAAGATCAAGCAAGCAAAGATGCAAAATTTGAAGACTAAGTTTGAGACCCTAAGGATGACATAATATGAAGATATTACATGCTACATGCATAGGGTGGACAAATTTTAAAATTCCATCAAAGGCCTTGGAGGAAAAATTGAAGAAGATAAGGTGGTAAATAAGGTATTAAAAACTCTTCCTAAATCTTATAGTTACAAGGTTTCTGCTATTGAGGAAGCTAAAAATTTAGATCATTACTCTAGAGATCAATTATTTGGTGCCTTAACTAATTTTGAATTGAGAGAGTTCGGTCCAAGTGATTCAAGAAAAGAGACTACTTTTAAAGTTGGAAAAGCATAGAAGAATGAGGAATTTGATCTAGATGAGTTTGATGAGCTAGAAGCAAACTTTGTGAGGAAATTGAAAAAGGGCACTAGAAAATACAAAGGTAAGTTACCTTTCAAATGTTTCAATTATGGAAAGATAGGTCAATACTTAAATATTTTTAGTCAAAGCTTCAAATGATGGATTTAAGGAGAATAAAGGTAAATAAATTAACAGAAGTTATTAAATTAAAGAAGATGCCAGTATATCTGATGATGAATCTCATTACTCGAATGATGAATTCTTGTTCATGGCTCTAAATTTTGGAACTAATTTTGCTAACTTTGATGGATGTATGAAGGAAGTTACTTTGGAAGAAGGTCATAATGGAACTATGGTGACTGATTTTCATGCTAGAGAGGATAAAAACTACTAGATTGTTGTCATTAGATGCTCAAAACACATGACAAGTGATAAGAGTAAGTTTTTTAAACTTGAAAATTTGGAAGGTGCTCTTGTTAAGTTTGGTGATGATACATCTACTAAGATATGTGGAAAAGGTTCAATCAGTTTTGATGGAAAGCATAATATAGATTATGTTCTTTATGTTAAGGGGCTTTGGCATAATCTTCTAAGTGTAGGAAAAATGTGTAGCAAAGGAAATAATCTTGTGTTTTAGGATGGTGCTTGTGAGATCAGAAAAGTCTCTAGAACTCCGGTTGTTGCACGAAGAAGGATAGATAGAAATTTTATTAGCTTAAGGGTGCTAATGGTATGTGCTTTATGACTCAAATCAATGAAATTTGGCTATGACATAGAAGAATTTGTCATATAAACTTTGATAGCTTAGTTAGAATCAACTCTACTCAAGTCGTGAGAGATCTACCAAAGATTACAAAACCTATAAATGCGGTTTGTAAGGAATGTCATGTTGGGAAGCTAACAAGGAAAAGGTTCAATTTCGAAGAATATTCTATTGTGAGACCTTTGGAGTTGGTGCATACAAACCTTTGTGGACCTTCAAAATAAGAAGTTTTTAAGGTGACGGGTATTTCATGTTGTTTATTGATGATTACTCTATAATGACTTAGGTAACTTTTCTATAAAAAATCAAAAGCTCTCATCAAGTTTAAGGAATTCAAAGCTATGATTGAGAATGAAATGGATATGAAAATAAAATGTTTAGGATCTGACAAAGGTGGAGAGTTTTCCTCTAATGAGATTCACATTTTTTGTGAAGATCATAGAATAAAGAGACATTTATCAACCCCTAGGACTCCTCAGTAGAAGGGAGTGGTGGAAACAAAGAATATGACTATTTAGGAAGTAGCAAGGACAATGATGAAGGAAGAAAATCTACCAGATTTCTACTAGAGAGAAGGAATTCATACTATAGTCTATATACTTAATAGAGCATAAGCAAGGACAAATAGTTCAAATAATCCCTATGAGTTGCAGTATATAAGGACTCCTACTATCAAGTATTTCAAAATATTTATAAGAAAATTCTATATCAAAAGTGATGAAGAAAAATTTAGAAATTTTGACACTAGATCTTATGAAGGGATCCTCATTGGATACTCTACAAAGATCAATTCTTATTCGTGCTACAATAAGAGGCTAAAAAGGATTGTTGAAAGTGCAAGTGGACCAAAGTAGATGAAGACTTACATAAAATCTTAGTGTCGATAGATGGTTATGAATCAAAATAAGTCCTCTTGCAGAGAAGAAGAGAAGGATGAAGGAAAGGAAAAAGAAGTGCAGATTGAAGAGGAAGAAGCTCTGGAAAGGATCCCTAAGACTCCTAAGTATGTGCAAAAGAATAATTCTGAAGATAGGATCATTGGTTACAAAATAAAAGGTATATTAACAAGAAGAAAGGCTTCCATGACAGAAGAAAAAGTAAATTTATGTTTACTTTCAAAACTTGAACCTAAAAAAATGATTGGGGAATGGACAGATGAAATTTGGAGGAAGGCTATGGAAGAAGAATTGATGCAGATGAGAAGAATCAAACTTGGTAACTTATCCCAAGACCATCGAATAAGAATGTGATTAGAACTAAGTGGGTATTCTAAAAAATATTGAATGAGAGTGGAGAAGTTGTTAAGAACAAGGCAAGAGTTGTGTGTAAAGGTCACTCAAAAGTAGAAGGCATAGACTTTATGGAGGCATTTTCTCTGGCAGCAAGGATGGAGGCTATTAGGATGTTTTTGGATTTTGCAACACATAAGGATTTTAGATTTTATCACATGGATGTGAAGTCTGCATTCTTGAATTTTGAGTTGGAAGAATAATTATACATTGAATGGATAAAAGAATTTCAACTATTAGATTGTCCTAATAGGGTCTATAGATTGAAGAAAACACTGTATAGACATAGGCAAGCTCCTATAGCCTAGTATGCAAGATTGGATAGGCACTTGTTGTAACAAGGATAGTGATCTTTACTTTAAAGTTGAGAAAGATAAAATCTTGATTGTGGTTGTGTATGTTGATGATATAATCTATGGAGGAAATAGAAGTATGTGCAAAAGTTTTATAGAAGATATGTTGAAAGAGTTTGAGATGGACCTATGTTTGGGGAGATGAATTTCTTCCTTGGACTTAAAATCAATCAGATAGAGAAAGTTATATTTATCTCACAATCAAAGTATGTCAAGGAAAATTGAAGAAGTTTAGAATGGAAGACTCTAAACTGGTATGTACTCATATGGTTACTAGTTACAAGCTAAGTAAGAATGAACAATATCCTAATGCTAATTAAAGCAAGTGTAGATAAATGATTGGAGGAATACTATACCTAACTACTACTAGACCACATATCATGCATGTAGTTTATCTTGTGGCTATATTTTAAGAAGATCCCAGAGAGTCACATGTGGAAGCAATAAAAATAATATTCAGATACTTGAAAGGCACTA
The DNA here is from genome assembly GCA_007115665.2 of Sequoiadendron giganteum. Classification (NCBI taxonomy): domain Eukaryota; kingdom Viridiplantae; phylum Streptophyta; class Pinopsida; order Cupressales; family Cupressaceae; genus Sequoiadendron; species Sequoiadendron giganteum. The sequence goes on along the minus strand of CM021109.1, from coordinate 389,726,881 downwards.
CAAAACATGGTTTATGGTATCCAAAGGATACTGATTTCTCTCTAAGAGCTTGTATAAATGCAGATTGGGTAGGTTGTGTGGATGATAGGAGAAGTACAATAGGTGGTGCTTTATTTCATGGAAGTAGGTTGGTGTCTTGGCTAAGAAAGAAATAGGATTCAATATCATTTACTAAAAAGGCATAATACTTTGTTGCAACATCATGTTGCACACATGTGTTTTGGATGAAGCAAACCTTGAAGGATATTAGAGTGTCATATGATCATCCAATTCATGTCTTATGTGACAATAAAATTTCTATCAATAATTCAATGAATCCCATAATTCATGCAAGAACAAAGCATATCTCAATCTAGTATCGCTTTCTAAGAGAAAAGGTTGCAAAAAATGAGGTGAAGTTGGAGTATGTGGCTACAAAGGATCAATTTGTAGATATCTTCACGAAGGCTCTCCCTAAGGGTACTTTTGAGTATCTTAAGGAGAAGTTGGGGGTTATTGCATCTCCTTCTTTCAATTAGATGCATAAGGTTGTGTATCAATCCAATGGATCTAAATATTCATTCCTTATTTGGGATTGATGTTGGTGTCTACCTCTTTGGGGGAGTAGGTAGTAGTTTTGTTGATTGTTTTAGTCAGGGGAGTAAGTTTTGTCATTATAAGGCATACAGGTGTTTCCTTTATCATTTGTTTCAGAGGATATGTGTAGTAGTTTTTGGTATGTTATTGATGTCAAAGGGAAGAAAAGAAAAGAAAACATGTGTTTCCATTTTCCATTGATGTCAAAGGGGGGAGAGTTAACTAAGAAACCTTATTAAGCAATGGGGAGAAAGAGAAAGTGTTGGAAAGAGTCAATGCTTGTGTAAGGGGAGCAATGTGCATTATGGTGTAGTATATGAGTTGGTGATTAGAGTTTTTGTTGTTTTTGATGGTTTTTCATATCATGTGTTGCCATCAATAATAATGGGGAGATTTTTGGATGTATGTGTTGTCATTTATGTCAACCTATAGAGATGATTTGATTGGTTGCATTATGTTGTCATTAGTAGTATCACTGATGTCAACCTCTTGTGTTTCTTTGATGAGCATATGTCTATGTATTTTTAACCTCTTATGTGGTTGAGAAGGTGTTGAAAATTTTGAGATGATGTTTTTGGTGCTTGGTTTCTAGGTTCTTTTGATAAAATTTGAATAAAAGAGGAAACAGTGTGGTAAAGAGTGTTTAGTGTAGTATTATTCAGTATTTTGCTCCACATTTCTTCGTCGTTGAATATTTTCTTATGCAGTTCAGATATGTTGATCAAAGATGTTTAGAGTGTTATATCCAGAGTTTTAGGTTTTGGATCATTTAGAAGAAGAAGTTGTGTTATGGTTTTTGGTCTTGTGGATATGGAAGTGTGCTTATATTTCTCATATCTATCTTCAATCCAAGTTGTTTGAGTTTTAGTACTCCACAAGATTGGATTCATATGCTACAATGTGTGGAAGGTTAAATGGGTGTACATAATGAGTATGCTCTTCAGGTGTATGATGTTGTATAGGATTTGTTGGATTTCAAGGTGTTGATGGAATATTCTAGATTGTGTTTAAGTTTTGTATGTGGTCTGTGAGTCATCTTTGGATTTGAAGAAGTGTGTACTTAATTGTTTAATGGTGTTAACAAAGTTTGACTGACCTTGGGTATTTAAACTAATTACAAATATGATTTTATGTTTATGGAAGCATGGTGTGGCATGTATATGTGGATTTACATCAGAGGTAAGATGTGATGTGGTTTGCCTTCATTCCTCTCCACCGCGGGAATGTTTTGTTTCCAACCTAGTTTGATTTTTCATGTTTGAGGTGCATAGCGAACCTTGTAGATTGTTTTCAAGGTTGAGGATGGTATATATGTGTTGATTTCATGAAGGATTAAGATGTGAAGGATGTGTTTCTAGTGGATGTTGATATGTGAAGTGTGAAGGTGTGAAAGTGTGAAATGCGGTGTAAGCTTTAATACCTAAGACAACTAGAAGCAGTGAGTAGTAGGTGTCTACATTATTCAAAGAGAGTGGGAATGTACTGGTGGTGCAATAGTGAAACTTTTCTATTGCTTTGAGATGGATATCTCATTGCAACAATCTTCTATCTTCTTCCTTCTAATCTGGCAATAATCCCTTCTTCCTTTTGGGAAGTGAGCTCTTTGATAGTGAGCCTATTGTATTTGATGTTGCAATTACTTTATTTTTTGAGCTAATCCTCACCATGGTTTTCCCTTATTGGGTTTTCCATGTAAATCTAGTTTTCTCATGTGTTTGGATGTGTTTGCATTATTGTTTCTCATATTATGATTTTCTAATGTATGATAAGTGTTTAATGGTTGTTAAGGGTTTAAGGATTAATGCAGATCCGAATGTTAATGAGGGCTTGATGTTTTAATGCACAACTGATTGACCCTCCTCAATTGTCTTGTGCTTCAACAATTGGTATCAGAGAAAGGTTCCTTGGAAGAAATTTTAACCGCTTGAGGTATATTTGGAATGACACACAAGGAGACTCCTCTATTTGATGGATCTAATTATGCATTATGGAAAACTAAGATGGAAGGTTTCCTTATTCCTCTAGGATTTGGAGTTTGGAAGTCTAGTTAAATTGGATATACAATGACTGCAAATGGTTTGAGTACTGATGATGAAATCAAGGCATATGATAATAATGGAAAAGAAAGATATGCTTTCTTGAGTGGTCTTTCTAATTTAGAACTTGTGAAAGTTATGAGTCTTAAAATTATTAGTGAGATCTGGAAAAAGATAGAAAGTATCTATGAAGGAAATGATAAGGTCAAGCAAGCAAAGATGGAGAATTTGAAGACTAAGTTTTAGACCCTAAGGACGACACAAGATGAATATATTATAGACTACATGCATAGGGTGGATGAAGTTGTTAATTCCATCAAAGGCCTTGGAGGAAAACTGAAAGAATATGAGGTGGTAAATAAGGTATTAAGGACTCTTCCTAAATCTTATAGTCATAAGGTTTTTACTATTAAAGAAGCTCAAAATTTAGATCATTATTCTAGAGATTAGTTGTTTGTTTATTTAACTACTTTTGAATTAAGAGAGTTTGGTCCAAGTGATTCAAGAAAAGATACTACTTTTAAAGTTAGTGATATCAACAAAGTATGCACCCAAATGCTAAGCTATCAAATTAGCTACCTATTGAAACATGGGAACACTCCTAGGCCTGTGGGTTGCCTAAAACTTGGAGTGAACCTCCAGAGTGGGCTAGTTCCCCCAATAAAACACCTAATCTACTAGACCTTCAAGGAAAAGGGCCAGAAGGAAAAACTGAAAAAACATAGATCCTAAGCTAAGGTGATTTACCAGCAAATGTGAAAATTCTGACAATTTTTTCACTCACAACAATATCTCTAAAACTCATATTTTCACAATCCCACCTTAAACACATAATCCAAAAGAGATTTACATGAAGGTTAATCAAACTTAACACATAATGCTACCTGGATCACATGAAACTCTTGCAAACAAACTCAAACTACAAGACATAAAGAGGATTATGCATTCAAATCACAATTAGCATCAGATTGTAATTGTAGATTTTGAAACAAGAAGATGAGAAAGGAAATCTTGCTACTTTATTGAATTGAAGGAGTGAAAATTTGAAAATCTGAGTACAAGAATAAGTTTACAAAAAATATTTGAGTGAATAGGAGAGCAATAAACCATCAATTTGAGCTCCTTAAAGAATAAAATTTCTCCAACTTATAGCCATCCAGTGACCACAATGGTGAAAAAGCAAAAATCAGCTTAACTGCATCTTCAAAATAGTAACTTTGATCCATTTTCGGGTTCCCTGGAAAGGCCTCAAAAATAGAGCCTTCAATTGCTTCAAATTGCATGAGAAAAGTGGCAACTTTCTACCTCCAAGATGTCGATCCCAAAAAACCACAAAATTAGGTCCAAACAGCTCATAATTGAATTTAGAAAGCTCGGTTTGCCTCCTCTTTTCCAAATTCGCCCAAGTGAACTCAACTGAAAAAAATAAAATATTTATCACACTGCTTTATCAAACTATATTTAGAAATAGAAAATATTAAGATAATTTATAGAAACATTATCTTAACACTGCTTTACAATATCTTGTAGTTTTGATTTTCTCCTATTGTTCTGATTTTTGCAATTCAACTTAAATACTTTGATTTTTTGTAATTTGAATAAAATTTAATACTTTGCAAAAATCAAAATATTTAAAACAAGACCCTATATACTTTGATTTTTCTATAAAAAATCATAAAAATCTTGGGCACTCATCTAAAAATGAAAAAAAAAGGCCAAGGCACATATGAATTTCTCATCAAATTAAAAAGGCAAGGTAATGGGTTTATTTGGGTTTTCCTTAAAAACCAAGAAAAATACCTAAGGCATGGTTTGACCTTGGGGAAATTTGTGACAAGGTATTAATAAAGCATTTAAAATTTTAAAAGAATGTGATAAAAATCACATTCAACTTAGGGCATGGAAGAAACCTTAAGATCAAAACCAAAGTGAATCCCTAAATTTTCTCATCATTTCACTTGGTCGACTTTGGAGAAGAGGGCTCTGCACTTGGCCACCATGGAAGTTAGGGTTTGAGGCTGGAACTTCACCATTCGAGCTCTTTTCTTGTCGACTCTCCACAAAAGATCACTGGGTAAGTTATTTTGAAGCAAAATTTGAATGTTGGCCTCCATTTTGAAGTATTTTTGGCCTCAAGGTCATGGCTATAACTAGTTTTTAATGCATTTTTTGCATGTCTTCATGTTTCTGTTATTGCATTGTTCACATGGCCACCATGAGAGGTCTTTGTTCGAGATTTTTGAGAGATTTGACTATGGATTCAAACTATTTTTCTCCATTTGCAGACTTGGGTAAGCTTCGTTTCCTTCATACATGGTGCATTTCCCTCTTAAATATGCTCGACTTGAGCTCATTTCACAAAACAAGTGAAGAACAAATGATTTTTTTGAGTTTGACCATTGTATAGGCCGCAACCTCACCATATGTATTCTCTTATTTTTGCAAAAAAATAAACTTATTTGGGCTCGACCCATGATAACAAAATGATATTAATGTTGAATGAAGGAGTTGTATTTGTTTATCATTTCTTGGGTTTTGAAAACCCTTCATGGCTGCAGCCATTAGCTTTAATATCTTTATTTTTCTGAGTTGCTTCTCAAGAAAAGATCTTGAAACCTTGTTATTTCCTTTTGTATTTTCAATTTATAACACAAAACCCCAAGTGGGTATTGCCATTTGTGAAAGGAAAACTCTCCCAGGCCGCAGCTATGAGAACACAACTAGGTTTCTCTACATTCTTCTACAAGCTCGAACTACCCATTACTTCTACATTTTGAAGTCTCACAACATAAACCTACATGGGTTTCCTCTTATTTCTATCAAGACACAAGATGGGTACCACTGCATTTGCTTCCATTCCATACAAAATGCATTTACTTTTATAATATGCCTACCATGAGATTTGTACACACTTGCTCAATGAAACACACATAAAAAGCTCTATTTACTCTCAAATGCACTGCATATTGATGCCTCTATTTCATTTACTTACTTTGCAAGGTTGCATTCAGCCATCATTATATATTTGTAAGTCACTTGTTGTCCATTATCACCCATTCTAAACACATGAATGTTTCAGAAAATGCACTTCAAATTTCATTTTTACCATAGTTTCATGTGGCAATGCAATGAGATAGTCTTTGTATCTGTAACATCAATCATATTGAAACTAGCCTTAAGTAAAGCCAAATCAATTAAGATAATTTATCATATTAAAGAAGATTTCATTATATCTGATGATGAATTTGATTACCTGAATGATGAAAATGATGAATGCTTGTTCATGGCTCTAAATTTTGGAACTAATTCTACTAACTTTGAGATATGTATTAAGGAATTTGCTTCGAAAGAAGATCATAATGGAACTATGGTGACTGATTTTCATGCTAGAGAGGATAAAAAAATACTAGATTGTTGATGGTGGATTTTCAAAACACATGATAAATTATAAGAGTAAGTTTGTTAAACTTGAAAAGTTTGAAGGTGGTCTTGTTAAGCTTGGTGGTGATACATTTGATAAGATATGTGGAAATGTTTAATGTTGATTGATGATTACTCTAGAATGACAAGTAAATTTTCTCAAAGAAAAACAAGAAGGTCTAGATAATTTTAAGGCATTCAAAGCTATGGTTGAGAATGAAATGCATATGAAAATAAAATATTTAAGATCTGACAAAGGTGGGTTCACCTCTAACGAGTTAAATAGTATTTGTGAATAAAGAGACATTTTTTAGCTCCTAGGACTCCTTAGCAGAATGTGTTAGAGTAATAAATTATTATACTTAATTAATTAAGTCACTTATTCCTTTAGTTGCTTAAGCTAAACTTAGGCACATTAATAATTGATTAATTATTAAGTGTGCACACTAGGGTTTCATTTAGGGTTTCTTGATCTCCTTCATAAGGATTGATCTCTTTGTAATAATTGATTCTCAATAATGCATTTTTCACTTTGAAGTTTGCAGAACATCTTCTTTGGTTTTGCATGTCTTTTGCATGTGATAGTTTATTGCATGCAGGTGATCTTGGTTTCTAACATGGTATCAGAGCTCCAGACCTATAGCTACATGTTCGTGATCTGAAGATATGGCCTTTCAGTGAGTTTCAAGTCCAAGGGTTTCCACAGGCATCTTTTTTGCAAGATTTGGGGGTAGCCAATTTTTTGAGACACTTTGGGCTCAAACGGACGTCGCCATCACATTCGCAGCACCCCAAAACCCTAGAAATGCCTGTCAAATCATCGATTTTGGAGCAGTTGATTTCTGAGGCAAAAAATTTCTGCCAGGGAGGAACTTGGGCATACGGTATTGAAATCGGGCAAACGAGATATCACCGGAAAGCTAGTTCCGAGCACTTTCCTGTGGTGTAGTTTATTTTACAATATTTTTTCTGTTTTACTGCATTTATTGCTGTTTGAAGTCAGATGTTTATTTTATTCTTCCGAGCTCATAACTTTTTGCCATGATCTTCGATTTTCGCTATATTTGCGGCGTTGGAAAGGTATTGAGGAGCTCTATGTTTCTGACCATGCAATTTTTTCTGTATCTGTCCCAAGTTTATCGTTAATCTAGTTTTGGACCGATGGGTGTTTTGGAGATTACTTGGATTTTTTGGCAGTTGGGAGAGTGTACCTTGCATCTTTGCACTTCGTTTTCAGTAATACATCATTCAATAATCGACTACTACTTCATAGATTCCAAGGTTCTTCCCGTTTGGATTTTTTGAGTGTTCTATGGCATCGGGTCTATTGTTGCATCATTATGATTCTGATATGGTTTCTTGTAGACAAAAGTATCTTTCCTTGCTTTTTGAATTGCGGTTCTAGTGTTACTCTGTAGTGCTCTTCCAGTGCTTCTTTGCAGCATGTCATCTCATTGTAGGGGGGTTTTTCCCATTGGGTTTTCCTTCTCTACCTCTTTTTTGCATTCGTAAATGGGTACCTGATCAGGCCTAGTTGTCGGGACCCATATTTGCTTGCATGCATCTTCTTCTAGTGTTTTGGCCTCTTCCTAATTTGATCTTAAGGGGGGGTGTTAGAGTAATAAGTTATTATAATTAATTAATTATATCATACTGGTTAATTAATTAAGTCACTTATTCCTTTAGTTGCTTAAGCTAAACTTAGGCACATTAATAATTGATTAATTATTAAGTATGCACACTAGGCTTTCATTTAGGGTTTCCTTTTTAGGGTTTCTTGATCTCCTTCATAAAGATTGATCTCTTTGTAATAATTGATTCTCAATAATGCATTTTTCACTTTGAGGTTTACAGAACATCTTCTTTGGTTCTGCATGTCTTTTGCATGTGACAGGTTATTGCATGCAAGTGATCTTGGTTTCTAATAGAATGGAGTGGTGGAAAGAAAGAATAGGACTATTTAGAAAGTAGCAAGGACAATGATGAAGGAATAAAATTTACTCGATGTATACTGGATAGAAGAAATTCATACTATAGTCTATATACTTAATAGAGAGCAAGTAAGGACAAGCAATTCAAAGAGTCCCTATGAGATGTGGTATGGAAGGACTCCTACTATCAAATATTTCAAAATATTTAGAAGAAAATTTTATATCACAAGAGATGAATAAAACTTAGGAAATTTTGATGCTAGATCTGATTAAGGAATATTCCTTTGATACTCTACAAAGAGAAAGGCTTATCGGTGCTACAACAAGAGGATAAAAAGGATTGTTGAAAGTGTGAGTGTCAAAGTAGATGAAGACTTACACAAAAACTTAGTGTTGATAAATGGATATGAATCAAATGAGTCCTCTTGCAAAGAAGAAGAGAAGGATGAAGCAAAGGAAAAAAAGTGTACATTCAAGAGGAAAAAGCTCCAGAAAGGACCCCTAACACTCCTAAGTATGTGCAGAAGAATCATTCTAAAGATCAGATCATTGGTGACAAAAGTAGAGGTGTATTGACAAGAAGAAAGGTTGGTATGAAATAAGAACAACTAAGTTCATGTTTACTTTAAAAACTTGAACCTAAAACAATGATTGAGGCATGGAAAGATGAATTTTGAATCAAGGCTACAAAAGAAGAATTGATGCAAATTGAGAAGAATCAGACTTGGGAACTTATCCTAAGACTAGTGAATAAGAATGTGATTGGAACTAAGTGGGTATTCTGAAACAAACTAAATGAGTGGAGAAGTTGTTAGGAACAAGGAAAGAGTGTTGAACAAGACAACTAAAAGGGGGGGTGAATTAATTGTAGCAACTTTAACCTTTAAAACTCTCAACAAAAGTTAGATCTATAAGCATTCACAAAATCTTTACTATCCTAATGTGTTTAATCATTAAATGTAGAAATAGAAATTGAAACTAGTAAAACCATGAACATGAGAACACTAGATTTATGTGGACAACCTTTTGAAATAAAAACCATGGTGAGGATTAGATCACAATATAATGAATTCCAAAACTAAAAACAGAGGTTCACTACCAAAGAGGCTCACTTCCAGAATAGGACACACTGTCCAATGAGGACTCACTACCACATAATTACAAAGAAGGTCGAAAATAATTGTTATAGAGAGAAAACTATCTCAATGCAATAGGAATGTCCACCAAAATTTTCTCATACTCTTGCAGACATGCTTGAAAGATAGAGCACACCTTTAGCTCATTTCCTTTTGTTGGTGTTCCAAATCAATTAGTCCAATGAATCTTATAGACTAGCCACTTTCTAATGATCATATTCAATGGTGGATTTGGCCAACTGACAAGATTCACTCAAAGAATGAAATCTCCTATACTTTTGGTTTTACAGGACCAAGGTGGATCAACCTCTACAATGCCTAAAACTCAATTCAATTATACATAGACATTGCTTTTTATACCAGATAATTCCTAATTCAATTACACCAAAGAAAGTACTGACAACTTCAAATCTAGCTAAATTCTTGGTATATCAACATTCACTCAGCAATTGGGAAGCAAAATTCAACATTAAACCTCAACCAAACAACAAGAATTAAAATGATTTTGATTTTATGAATTGTTTTTGAAATGCACTAAGCTTAATGATAAATAAATGCCTAATTTTGGGCCATGGAGTCAAATGCATAAAATGAATTCATCATCAAATGAACTTCAACCAATGGATTCAAATTGTTAATGCATTACACCAACAAATCCACTCTTGTTGTCAATCAAACTCTTCTTATAAATCCAACCTACACACCTGAAATCACAATCATCTGCTTAAAGTAATTTAAACATTTCTTTGAAATAGACCCATGAAAAAATAAAACACTCCCAAGGAAACTAAGATGATAAACTCAAACATACTTTGTATTAGTGAATTCATATGATCAAATGTGTACAAATCTGGAGATAATTTGATAACATTTATGATTTACTTGCACAAACTAACTGATATTTACTCATGAAATCAACAATTATAGCTTAGAGACTCAATTTATGACTCAAACTTAGACTTTCTCTATCTACCCAACCCATACAAAAATTCCATAACCCTTTACAATGAGAAGAGAAAGAGAATAAAAATAAACAGAAGAAATTCAAGAATTGATCCGTTGATGACATCTGGAAGCTTCATCCACCGTTAATCAGCAACAAAAAATATTTGGAAAATTCTCTCTCTTCTCTCATCATTTGCAACAAACTTTTCCTCTCAATTTGGCTTTGCTTCAAGTTGTTCAGCAACAAAAAATTTATCCATGTGGAGAATTTCACCATTTTACCCAGCAGCTGAAAAATGTCTATGCCTGCCCATGAAAACCTCTTAGTGCTGCTCTTTCCATTTTCACTTTATTTGCTGCAGCCACATTTTACATCAAAATATTCCTTTGTGCACTTTAATATTTTGATCCCTAGCACATAATACTTGTTTATAAAGTGAATAAATTCACTTTATAAAATACCCACATGCTTTCATTTTATGTTTTATATGCCCAGCCAATAAAACATTTGATTACAAGGTAAATAGATTCACTTCATTCATTCCCCTTTCATATTTCACTTTCACATTTGAAATGCATTGCTTTTGAATAATAAAATCCTTTGAATATGGGCCTATTTTAAATGTTTTCTCCCTTTCAATTTTCACCTATGTGAAGCAATAAAATCCTAACCGTTTTAATTAGAACAATTACTTTTCACTTTGTTCCACTTTATTTTTCACTCATTTGCACTTTTACATTTAAAAGAAATTAAATATGGACCCATTTAAATATTTCATCCCATGTCACTTTGCATTTTAAACCTAGCCTCATTTTATCGAGCAATATTTCAATTTTAAATGTTTGGCCTATTTTACTTTCACAAACAAATGGAGGCCTCTTTTTAAAATCTTCCATTGGGCATTTAAAATATTTTGAGCCCACACAAGCTCTTCAATCTCGTGCACCCCTCCACTTCACATTTTATACATAAAAAATGTGTGCTTATTAAAAACTCCTTGGGCCTTCTTACCACATGGCACAAAACCATGCACCGCACATTCCTCTGGCTGGCATCATCCTCCTACCTCGCGTGGTTCGTGCGCGATGGTCCAGATGCACCCATGTGGCCAACATCATCTTAGTCATTCATTTGGTTTTAGCCCTAACTCCATTTGGTTGCTTGTGTGTTTGGATTTTTGTGCCTCCAAAGGTAGCTTCCATGCCTTCTCTATTTTGAACGGTGGCACCCAACAAAGTATCCTTCAATCATGGCATTTCATGAAATAACATTTGATTATGGCCATCTCTCGACAACCATGTGTGCCAAGATTTTCAATATAGCTTGCCATCCTCCACTGAGTAAACTTATTCATAGAAGAATATATCCTCTTCAGACATGAGCCTTTCCTGCTCCTCATTCAGCTTAAAATACTCAGATTTAGTGAAAAACCTTGCACATCTTTGTGATGGATTCAACCAGTTGATAGTCAAAATAGTTTGTATAATATACTTAATTCATCAAGGGATTCAAAGGCGGTTCATGCTGGAGGTCTTTGGGCTGATAATACCACCATATCTATACCAATATTTTTCCTTCCTCATCATGGTACAACTTATCTATCTGTGCAACATATAGCTCAACATTAGGATCTGCAGGAAAGAGACATACAAAATCCCCAATGCACACATGTTCACCATAATTTATCTGAAACTCATATCATTTTCACGTCCTCCATACTCCATCGAGTCCTCCATGTTGCCTTTGGAAATGTTGTGAAAGATTTCATCAAGCTTTCTTCAAGATTGTGTTGCATTCATTTTGGAAATCTTCGAGCCAGTTCACACACACAACAAACAATTTGGTAGCCTTGTCCTACGTTTCAAAGGATTGCAGATTGTGTCACTAGCACAGCATGAGAATGTCTCTAGATTCCTCCATCCTCTTTGGCATGTGCAAGAAAATGATGATTAAGGTTCTAGCTTTTGGCCTTACAGCTGCCAAATGCATTTTCTTAAAAGTTTCTAAGACTATCAACAATTCCACATTATGCGTATACTACAACTATGACACTTTGTCAAGCAGGTTCATATGCCCTTCAATTTGTGAAGTGGTGTCCCATCAATTCGTTGTCTCATGGGCAACCCACAAAAATTCAACTCATATTCTGGTTGAAATGTGTCAAGCTCCATGCATGAAGACATGTTCATGATCATTGGATTGGCTTTATGCTTTCTTTTCAACAGTTTTTAAAGCCTTAATGCATAATAGATTGCAGTTGTATGTGTTTTATCTCAGGAACGGATCCTTGAGCCTCCAACCTCCTAATTTAATCTTCTTTTGAGGAGAACTTTATATCCATTCGACTTTGACACTCTGCATTTTACTTCACCAGCAGAGGCTTCCACATTTGCATGCATATTTAGCATCGAGTTACTTTATCCATTATTGATGGGTGTCCATATTCTGCTCTAATGTTCTCCATATTTAGCATTTTGCTTGCCTTTGTTGCAAGAATATACTAAACAAATATTTTACCATCTGATTGAGGTGTTATCAAACGATTCATTCATCATATGCACATTGAAACCTTCATACTTATCATCCCTTGTTCAATATCTTTACCCTCTGGATGGCATGACATCCAAACTCCGTATTTGAAAGGTGGATTTCACATTGTAGTTTAAATCCTGAAGGAAATTATAATTGTATGCCCCTCCACATGCTGACCAATTCAAAACAATTCACATGAAGTGATTACCATAATACATCACCCACAATCTCACAACTTTACAAAGCATGTCAGGTCCCCATGTGGGCCCAACTAAAATAAAATCGTTTTCAAACAAGTTTCAACCTTGAATTGATCTGAGACAACTTTTGAATGCATCTAAGGTGAAACAACAAATTGGGTTTCCATTAAAACTTACTTTCAAGCATTCTTGCACAGTGGTCAAAACTAGTCAAGTGAGCTCTGGAACCGCCCCGGAAAATAAGCCAAGTGACCTCCTGGAGCCACAAAAAATTGTAGGCATGTAGACTTTTCATCCAAGAATGGAGTGCAAAAGACGGTTCGGAAAAATAGATTCAGAGGTGAAAGATATTAATCAGAAAATTTTCTTACTCAAACCTTTTTGCAACTGCACCTGTTCAGAATCAATCCGGGCTCACCAAATTGCCATTTTGAAAAAATATCAAATCAACTTTTGGGAGGCTGCCACTAGAAACACAAGCACATTTGGGGCCAATGAGTATGTGTGCAAGATTTTTTTCCTTGAATCATCATCTATCACGAGATACTGAAGGTCAAAGTTGACCACCTTGAAACATTGTCAGAAATGCAAATGTAAAACTAAACAAATTGCATTTGCTTTTGATCTTGAAAAAATAGCAAATCAGATCTTGAGGCTCTGAAACCGGATAGGGGATTACATGGATGTGGGGAGAATTAATAACAACAACCCTTTTCTCGTGGTAGTCACTCAATTGTGAAATATCATCTCGAACAGGAGGCCACTTTACAAAACTGAAAGTTTACAAACAGCAGAAAAGTGCCAAATCCCTCCAGCTTCGCTTTTCAAAATAGTGTCATAACTCATCATGGGAAGCTGAAAATTGACATAAATGTTCACATATGTCACATGAGTGGGTCCACCAAGATATTTTGCACGAAAACCAATTGGCTTCAAATTACAACCTTCCAAAGTAGGTCACTTAGGCAGATTTTAAGAGGCACTTTTGAGAGTGCAGAAGCAAAATTTTCAATATGGGCACTTCAAATTTGCAAAAGTTTAGAGTGCCAACAGTGGCTCCAACTGGCGATGTATGCCCCTTATGGGCATGGAAAGAATCCAGATCTCTGGGTAGTAGACCAAATGTCGAGTCCATCAGGTGCTCTGAACTACTCCTTTATTCAACCTTTTTTTTAAACTTCACTTGGTGACCCCAGGTCACCAAATGAAAAAGGGGATTCAATTCTTACCTTTGTCAAAAACTAATTTGTTAAAGTATTTGATCTCCCTTAACCCATGCTTGTCTCTATCACACCACAACAATATGAGTGACAACACTTCTACAAACATCAGTATCATGTTGTCTTTGAACAAGTGGAAACTTTCTCTCTATTTGGCTCCATTTTCATATGGCAACCAAATCACACATGCCATATCACTGCCACTCTCTTCATCTTTTGATTTTGTATCAAGTGGCAACATATGGGAATAATGATCAAGACCATATGAAAACACTGTCTTATCACATTTCACCAAAACTAATGTGAAAAAAGTACTGCAATCTGCCTGATTGAACATGTTGGCCTCTCCCAACAACTCATCAAATACAAAATTATTAGCATATTCATAATCACTATGCATCTGAAAGTCGGGCATACCCTCAAAATGTTGATTATCATGTGGCAAAAACTTGTCATATTCATCATGTAAATCACTCTCAAGCTGAAAACAACACTCTTCAGTGTTTTGCACATTACCACACTCTATGAAAACTTCTTCCAGCTAACAAAAGTATCACTCACATTCTACCACATGGTTGGTACTATTAAGCTCATTTTGATTACTAGTTTGCATATTAAAAGTGAAATTATCACAAGAATTCACCAAAAGATCTTGCATATCATGCAAACTATCTCCGAGTGTATGTAAAGAAATGAACTCATACATTGGCACACTCTATAACTGTTCCCCATCATGTTTATGTAGAGAATCATCAAGTATTTTTGACTTATCTTCATGATCACAAGTTTTCTCAAAAGTGAATAGTTCTGGTTCAGAAAAATAACTTGATTTTACCTTGAAATCAGCATTCACATTCTTATGAAAAGACTCATGACTAGGCTCATCTAAATCAGCAAACAGGCACTTGTCCAAATCTGCATTAAAATTTTTAAGACTTGATTCATTGGGAACACAAAGCTCATGGTCACTTGTTGTGTCTAATTCATCAAAACAAATCTCTGAGCTTGTATCAGTATCCATACTGTCGTACTCATCATTACAATCAAATTGTTGCTTGTCCTTATCCACATTGTCATCATGTTGATCAACTGGTTCATAAATGGAATTAAAATCGGATTCACATGCATCATACCTTGCATATTGAAGGTCATCATCACTGTCCAAATTAATGTGAGAAGCACACAACAACTGAGGGTCATTCGCATGTGCACATCTTTGATATTCAGTGGTCAACAAATTTGAAATTTGTTCACAACTTAATAGATCATTGTTATGATCCATTCTTTCAACCACTTCCTCCTCTTGACCTTCACTAGAATTGAATGCATTATCAAGTTGCAAATTAGGATATCCCATGATGTCATCATCATCAAGATCTGAAAAATCAATAGACTGATCATAAACTGGATTTCCCCAATCATATGAGATTGAATTGCTAACAACCTTGTGAAAAACATGGTCACAAACCTTCACAGAGAACGATCTATCTATTTGTTCATTCTTGCTTAATTTTGGGCTGTCATAACAACAATCCACATCATTTTGCATTTCAATATTGGACTGGATGTCTTCATTGAGTTTTTCAATTACAGCCTCTTGAGGATAGACACAAACACTTTCATTGTCAAACTAAAAACCATCAATAGTTTCTTCATTGTAGTTGCTTGTAGTTAATCTTGTTGACTAAAATTCATTGCATACTTTATCACTTGCAGCTGATATACTGACCTTCTCAAGAGCATTCCCTAAACCAGAAAACTCATTTGTCTCATCATGAAAGCTTTCATCATTGCTACACACACTTATAAGATTGGTATGACCAAGTGTGTCACAATACTGTTGTTCAAAAAATAAATCCAATTCATATCCCTCATCATGTCTTTCATCATTATGGCTGCAATTTGCATCTAAGTATATTTCTTTGATAGGTTGTTCAAGTAAAACTTCCTCATCATCTAATGATGCCTCACTCTTTCCTTCTACTTTTTCAAGTATGCATTTGTCTTTATTTAAATCCAAAGACATCTGATCATTTGTACTTATGCAGCTACAGATTTTATCAACATGTTGACCCACAATTGAGGACAATAAACTTTGCACATATTCATTCCTCATTTTCTCCATATTATCTAAACATGTGTAAGCCATCTACATATTTTATATTCTAAAATCCTTTAACAGTGCACTAGATCCTTCCTCAAAAGCTTCAAAGTACATATGAATGCAATTTGGAGTACTAGGTCTGAAATTCTCAGGGACCAATGAAAGAGCAACAGTAAATCTATGACTAAAATCAATGCTTGGCTCTTCATTTTTTCTTTTAACCTCCTTCAACCTTGTGACAAGGTCAAAAGGTTCTCTTGAAAATTTTTCTCTATAAGCATCCACTAATGTATCCCAGCAAGGAAAAGTCTTCTCGGGAAAAATTAAGTACCAATCCCTAGCTCGTGCTTCAAGAGATCTGACAAAAAATCTCATCCGCATATCCTGATCTCCAAATGAATTTTTCTCCATGAAGATGGAAAAACTTTGGACATGTGCATCTCCTTCACATACATTGTATCCATTAAATCTAGGCATCTTCTTATAGACTTGAGTTGGCATACTCTCAGTTTTGTAATCAACCCATGACAAGTCTAACTGGTTATATAATGGGTCAAAAGTGTTGACAAAAGGTGCAATGATTTGGCAAGTAGATATAATATGGTTGTCTTTTAACTAGGCTTGTGAAGACATTTGGTGCCTTTCCTCCATCTCCTTAATCTTTCTCACAAACACAACTTTCCATTCTGGCCTTATCCTAGGCTTTTACACTCTTGGTTTCATGTACTTTGCAGTATCAAATGTTTGAGGATTGTTATACTTTTGAAGCTTCTTGACAAGTTGTATTAAGGTATCTAATGGTATAGTTATTTCAACTTGGTGATCCATGGATGTATGCAAATTTGGGTTTAAATAATTGTGCATAATTATAACCATGATCAAATGAAGGATCACAAAGGTAACTGCTAACATGATGATAACCTGGACTTGAAACATATGATAATGCAAATGGATGGAAATCCCTAAGATATAAAAATTCATTCTAACAATCCAAACTAGCAAAATATTTGAACACTAGACAAAAATCTTTCAATGGAACTGCAATTACATTTAATATGACAGATCCAACAAATGGGAGTGTGCAAACTCAATATTACTGTCCTTTCCCTTTTTAGTGCTAATTCGCTCAATAGGGAACCAGAGTTTTTCCTAAGATGTTCAAATATGGTTTTCACACATAATTTTCTTGAGAACCAATGGTGAAGAATACCTGGAAATGTTGCAACTATTGTAAATTATTCTTCCTGATTGGAAATAATGTAGATCTGGAACTGTATTCACATCTTCATCAGCTTCTTTTGATAGAGTCGCCACCTCTCTCCATAGAGGAATGAAATTCAAACAATATGAAGCCCTTTTACAGATAAATTTCTTTCAGAGTTCCTTTCACCAGCAGAGCACCACAGATCATGAAATCTTTAGATTCACTGCAACAAATTGTTTCTCCAGGTTTGAAATTCTTCAATATTTGAACCAAATGCAGAATAGAAAATAATATGACTATGAAATATCAGTTTGCAATTGGAGATTCAAAATTCTCCCCAATAGAGTCATCATTCTGTTGGTGTTCCAAATTGATCAGTCCAATGAATCTTATAGACTAGCCACTTTCTAATGATTAGATTCAATGTTGGATTTGGCCAACTGACAAGACTCGCTCAAAGGCTGAAATCTCCTACACTTCTGGCTCTACAGGACCAAGGTGGGTCAACCTCTACAATGCCTAAAATTCAATTCAATTATACACAGAAATTGCTTTTTATACCAGATAATTCCCAATTCAATTACACCAAAGAAAGTACTAAAAACTTCAAATCTGGCTAAATTCTTGGTATATCAACACTCACTCAGCAATTGGGAAGCAAAATTCAACATTAAACCTCAACCAAACAACAAGAATTAAAATGATTTTGAATTTATGAATTATTTCTGAAATGCACTAAGCTGAATGACAAATCAATTCCTAATTATGCGCCATGGAGTCAAATGCATAAAATAAATTCATCAACAAATGCACTTCAACTAGTGGATTCAAACCATTAGTGCATTACACGAACAGATCCACTCTTGTTTTCAATCAAACTCTTCTTATAAATCCAACCTGCACACCTGAAATCACAATTATTTGCTCAAAGTAATTTAACCATTTCTTTGAAATAGACCCATGAATAAATAAAACACTCCCAAGGAAATTGAGATGATAAACTCAAACATACTTTATATTATTGAATTCATATGATCAAATGTATACAAATCTGGAGACAATTTGATGACATGTATGATTTACTTGCACAAACTGACTGATATTTACTCATGAAATCAACAATTACAACTTAGAGACTCAATTTATGACTCAAACTCAGACTTTCTCTATCTACCCAACCCATACATAAATTTCAGAACCCTTTACAATGAGAAGAGAAAGAGAATAAAAAGAAACAAAAGAAGCCCAAGAACTAATTCATTGATGACATTTGGAAGTTTCATCCACTATTAATCAACAACAAAAATTATTTGGAAAATTCTCTCTCTTCTCTCATCATTTGCAACAAACTTTTCCTCTCAATTTGGCTTTGCTTCAAGTTGTTCAGCAACTGAAATTTTCTCCATGTGGAGAATTTCACCGTTTTACCCAGTAGCTGAAAAATGTCTCTACCTTCCCGTGAAAACCTCTTATTGCTGCTCTTTACATTTTCACTTTATTGGCTGCAGCCACATTTTACATCAAAATATTCCTTTTTGCACTTTACTTTGATCCCCAACACATCATACATGTTTATAAAGTGAATAAATTCACTTTATAAAATACCCACATGCTTTCAATTTATGTTTTATATGCCCAACCAATAAAATATTTGATTACAAGGTAAATAGATTCACTTCACTCGTGCCCCTTTCATATTTCACTTTCACATTTGAAATTCATTACTTTTGAATAATAAAAGCCTTTGAATATGGGCCTATTTTAAATGTTTTCTCTCTTTCAATTTTCACCTATGTGAAGCAATAAAATCCTAACCATTTTAATTGGAACAATTACTTTTCACTTTGTTCCACTTTATTTTTCACTCATTTGCACTTTTACATTTAAAATCAATTAAATATGGACCCATTTAAATATTTCATCCCATGTCACTTTGCATTTTAAAACTAGCCTCATTTTATCGAGCAATATTTCAATTTTAAATGTTTGGCCCATTTTACTTTCACAAACAAATGGAGGCATCTTTTTAAAAACTTCCATCGAGCATTTAAAATATTTTGGGCCCACACAATCTCTTCAATCCCGCACACCCATGCACTTCACATTTTATATATAAAATGTGTGCTTATTAAAAAATCCTCAAGCCTTCTTACCACGTGGCACAAACCCCTGCATTGTGCATTCCTCTGGCTGACATCATCCTCCTACCTCGCACAATTCGTGTGCAACGGTCCAGATGCACCCATGTGGCCAACATCATCTTAGCCATTCATTTGGTTTTAACCCTAGCTATATTTTCTTGCTTGTGTGTTTGGCTCTGTTGTGCCTCCAAAGGTAGCTTTCATTCCTTCTCTATTTTGAATGGTGGTGCCCAGCAAAGTATCCTTCAATCATGGCATTTCATGAAATAACATTTGATTTTGGCCATCTCCCAACAACCATGTGCGCCAACATTTTCAATATAGCTCACCATCCTTCATCAAGTAAACATATTCATAGAATAATACGTCCTCTTTAGACACGAGCCTTTCCTAATCCTCATTCAGCTTAAAATACTCAGACTTAGTGAAAAACCTTGCAGATATTGTGATGGATTCAACTAGTTGACAGTCAAAATAGTTTGTATAATAAACTTAATTCATCAAGGGATTCGAAGTCAGTTCATGCTGGAGGTCTTTGGGCTGATAATACCATCATATATGTACCAATATTTTTCCTTCTTCATTGTGGTACAACTTATCTATCCTTGCAACATATAGCTCAACATTGGGATCTGCAGGAAATAGACATACAAAATCCCCAACGCACACATGTTCACCAATATTTATCTAAAATTCATATATCATTTCCGCATCTACCATACTCCATCGAGCCCTCCATGTTGCCTCTAGAAATGTTGTGAAAGATTTCATCAAGCTTTCTTCAAGATTGTGTTGCATTCATTTGGGAAATCTTCGAGCCAGTTCACACACACAACAAACAATTTGGTAGCCTCCTCCTACATTTCAAAGGATTTCAGATTAGGTCACTAGTGTAGCATGAGAATGTCTCCAAATTCCTCCATCCTATTTGGCATGTGCAAGAAAATGATGATTAGGGTTCTAGCTTTCGGTCTTATAGCTGCCAAATGTATTTGCTCAAAATTTTCTAAGACTGTCAACAATTCCACATTGTGCGTATACTACAACTATGGCACTTTATCAAGCAGGTTCATATGCCCTTCAATTTGTGAAGTGGTGTCCCATCAATTCCTTGTCTCCTGGGCAACCCACAAAAATTCAACTCATATTTTGGTTAAAATATGTCAAGCTCCATGCATGAAGACATGGGAATGATCATTGGATTGGCTTTATGCTTTCTTTTCAAAAAAATTTAAATCCTTAATGTGTAATAGATTGCAGTTGTATTTGTTTTATCTTAGGACCGGATCCTTGAGCCTCCAACCTCCTAATTTATTCTTCTTTTGACGAGATTTTTATATCCATTTGGCTTTGACACTCTACATTTTACTTCACCAGCAGAGGCTTCCACATTTGCATGCATATTTAGCATTGAGTTACTTTATCCATTAAGTATTGATGGGTGTCCATATTTTGCTCTAATGTTCTCCATATTTAGCATTGTTCTTGTCTTTGCTGCAAGAAGATACTACAAAAATATTTTATAATCTCTTTGAGGCATGTTATCAAACGGTTCATTCATCATATGCACATTAACACCTTCATACTTATCATCCCTTGTTCAATATCTTTACCCTCTGGATGGCATGACATCCAAACTCCATATTGAAAGGTGGATTTCACATTGCAGTTTAAATCTTGAAGGAAATTATAATTATATGCCCCTCCACATGCTGACCAATTCAAAACAATTCACACGAAGTGATTACCACAATACATCACCCATAATTTCACAACTGTGCAAAGTATGTTGGGTCCCCATGTGGGCCCGGCTAAAAAAAATCATTTTCAAACTAGTTTCAACCTTGAACTGATCTGAGACAAGTTTTGAATGCATCTGAGGTGAAAAAAAAATAGGGTTTCCATTAAAAATTACTTTCAAGCATTCTTGCAAAGTGGTCAAAACTAGTCAAGTGGGCTCTGGAACCACCCCAGAAAAATAGTCAAACGACCTCCTAGAGCCACAAAAAATTGTAGGCATGTAGACTTTTGATCCAAGAATGGAGTGCAAAATATGGTTTGACAAAAGAGATCTGGAGGTGAAAGATATTAATCAGCAAATTTTCTTATTCAAACCTTTTTGCAACTGCACATATTCAAAACCAATCCAGGCTCACCAAATTGCCATTTCGAAAAAATATCAAATCAACTTTTGGGAGGCTGCCACTAGAAACAAAAGCACATTTTGGGCCAATGAGTATGCGTGCAAGAGGGTTTTCCTTGAATCATCATCGATCATGAGACACCGAAGTTCAAATTTGACCACCTTAAAACACTGTTAGAAATGCAGATGTAAAACTAAACAAACTGCATTTGCTTTTGATCTTGAAAAAATAGCAAATCAGATCTTGAGGCTCTGAAATCGGATAAGGGAGTACATGGATGTGGGGAGAATGAATTAAAATAACCCTTTTTTCATGATATTCACTCAATTGTGAAATATCATCTCGAACAGGAGACCACTTTGTAAAACTGAAAGTTTGCAAATAGCAAAAAAGTGCCAAAACCCTCCAACTTCACTTTTCAAAATAGTGTCAAAACTCATCATGGGAAGCTGAAAAATGACATACATGTTCACATATGTCACATGAGTGGGTCCACTAAGGGATTTTTCATGAAAAATCAACTGCCTTTGAATTACGACCTTCCAAAGTAGGTCACTTCGGCAGATTTTAAGAGGCAACTTCTCAGAGTGCAGAAGCAAAATTTTCAATATGGGCAATTCAAATTTGTAAAATTTGAGAGTGCCAACACCTTTGATAACACAACACTTTGAATTTCACATTGATCTGCTCAAACTTGCATCACACATGCTTGTCTCGCATCTATCTCATCTTTCACAGATATCTCAACTCATACTTATATTGTCTTCAACCTTCAAACTCTTCCAATGTTGGCCATACATGCTTTTATTTACAAATTCAAATTAGGTTGATGCCAAAACATTCCTCAGTGGAATAGAATGAGGGCAACCCTTACACATTATTATTGAGGATCTAAATGAGTCCCAACTATTGGAATATGGCTTGTAAGTGTTGTCATTGATGGCAACCTAAGGAATGCATCTAATCTACAATACAATTTTGGTTTATACCGACAGAACAGGGCATCCAGTTATAAGTATAAAAGTTGATCTGAACATCTCATCGGACTATTATTTTGGGTTGTGGATCTCTGGAAAGTTTTTTGATGTTTGTATTATATTATTTGTGAGATATGTTGATGCGCACTCATTGTTATGTGATCTAGGAGATCCGGTGCACAAATCTATTAGATATTTGTGCTTAAAGGCCGACCCGTGAAATATAGTAATCGTGGATGTATAAGGAGTAATTAATTGAATTTTTTCATGCTCTATTATGTTTGTTTGGGTCCTATCTATGTCTTAACCGACTTTGGAGGATACACATGAAGAATTAGTGGTGGATCTAGACGACTATTGAGAAGAACTTAATGTTTTATGAAGCCGACATATGAATAATCAAATCCTTGATAGCGGATATATATATGAGATCAGTTTTATCAGTTTAGAGGCAGAGATGTGTGTGTGATAGTGAGGATAGAGAACATAGTGAATGTGTGATGTGAAATTCAAAAGAGTAATAGTGTGAATTTTTCTATGTGTGAAGAGCAAAGCAGAGTAGAGCAAAGTGCAGAGTCAGAAAAGGAGTCCAAAATCTAATCTATGAGCTTCACCGAAACTGTAACCTGGCATAAATAGATGCTACTATCTCAGTTCATCCTTTAGATGGTTTTAATCTAAACTTTCGTAAGGCAGTGAGCCTTCCCTTTTGAGCAGTGAACTCTAGGTAGTGTGCCTGAATGCAAGTGCATTCTCTTTTGTAAAAACTTTATTTGAGTACTCAAATTATGGATTAACCTCCACCGTGTTGTTTTCCCTAACAGGGTTTTCATGCAAAAATCCTTGTGTTATGAATGTTTCCTTTGAATGTTTGCATCCTTCTTTTAATGTAATGACATAATGGTTTAAATTTTAGAGTAATAAAGTTAAGATTTTTTGAACCCTAATTCACCCCCCCGCCCCCCCCTCTCAATGTTCCCTTGAGTCCAACAATGAGAGCTTCTAGTTCCTCAGAAGAAGTTTAGCAGCTTGAGGTGGATCTTGGAATGTGATGGACTCAAGTAGTCTTCAACAGAAACTTTTGGTGGCACTTGATGACCTTGATCAGTCTAAAGAAGAAGTTTAGGAATTGAAAGAAAATCTTAGGGATGCTAAAAAAATCATTCAGACATTGAAGGATCAGATTGTTAAATCTAGGGAGAAAAGGGGGGATCTATGTGACCAGATACAACAAAAAGAGATTGAAAACATGGATGATTCTCACCTGAATCAGACCTTGAAGGAAATAACTGAAGAATGTGAAAAGCTTGCCAGAAACAATACTACTCTAAAACATGAAATGGAATCTATGGTGATGAAGTTGACTAAAGAGATTGAAGAAAGGAAGAAGAATGAGGAGAATCTTGCTCAGTCCTTAAAAGAGAAATTTGATGAACACAAAAGAATAAATGAAGAACTCACTCAATTGGAAAGTGAACTGCAATGATCCAAAAACAATGAAGAACTTGGTAAGCAGATTATTATCCTCAAAAATGAACTTACCACTGTAAATGAATACAAGGAGAAGTTTAAGATCAGTTCAGTGAAGCTCGATGAGCTGACTGAAGGACAAAAGAGTGGAAATAATAAGAGAGGTCTTGGATATGAAAAAGGAGAAAGTTCCAGACCTAGATAGAAGAATTTCAGATAAGGGAACCTGATGAACAAAGGTGGAAGGTATCCGATAAGACAACCTAATGCTCAAAAATTTAATGGGTATTGTTTTGCTTGCAATAAGTTCAGCCATATGGCTACTCAGTGTAGAAGTAATATGAATTCAAGAGATTCATCATTTTTTGGTCAGTGTTTCAAATGCAAGAAGTTTGGTCATAAATCAATTGAATGCAGAAATGTGTCAAACTACTCTATCAATAGAAATAATGTTGAATGTTACACATGTGAAAGATTTGTACATATTGCTAATCAATGTAGATCAAGAAGAAATCAATGGAATGATTGGTCTATACAAGGAAGTACTGTGTGCTACAATTGTAATAAATATGGTCACATCGCAAGATTTTGCAGAAACAAAACTGTGGGTAGAAGAGGTTTGATTTATAGAAGCAAAAACATATAGGAAGATGACAAAGGAAAAGGAAAAGTAACTATAGATGAGATAATAGATGAGATGAAGAATACATGGGTAAGGAAAAATGACTCTGATGTTGGAAATGGTTCTACACCAGAACCTACTTCCGGTAATTCTTTCGGTAATTGATTTCAGTCTACTGGCCTAGGGGGAATTTTTCAAGAAAATATTTCCTCCCCTGTCTGTAGATGGTACCGAAACGTGAAGAATGGTCAAGAAGGTATGTTTATGATGTGCAGAGGTTTTGGAGAACTTTCATAAGAAAATTTAGAAAATTCAGAGGTCCGCAGAAGAAAAAAAATTGTCGTTGTCTGAGAAAATAGAGCACCTGAAAAACTTAGGGTAAATGCATTTATTGCATGTGTGCAAACTATAAAATTCAAGTTGGAATCTTCATTTGTCACTTTTCATCGAAGAAGAGAAGAAGGAGAGCACTCGGGAGAAGAATTTTGAAGTAGAGAAGTTGATTCACCGTCGAAACTCAAAATCTATCAGGTATTTCAGTTGGTTTCTAAAATTTTATAGAATTTGGTGTGCGGTTGTTAAACCTAAGTGTGAAAGGAAAATGGAACAAATCAAAGGGTCAATAATTTTGGATGAATACAATAATGGAAAGATTAGGTCTATGAGGAATTTGTTATTACCTAATGAATTGAAGCAATTGAATGAAGCCAAACATAGAAATTTGGATATTTGGAATGAGTTTCCATACTTCGAGAATGCATAATTTGTTAAATTCATCTTGAGCAGATTACATGATGATATTTTAACTTTGGACAAACCCTACACCATCTCAAAGGAGATAATTGAGAATTTGATTGGATTATGCAAAGTCGGAGATATACCAAGGAAGAAATCCATCCGGAACAAGGAAGTTGAAACCCTAACCAGAATAATTGGAGATCAGAGGGTGTTGATTATTGCGACAATTAACAATCATGTTGCTAAATACATTGCACATGGAATTTCATATAAAGTATTTTTCAAAAATTGAGAAGGAGCGACCTCGGCTGGCACTATCTATATTTCTCACAAGATGATAATTAAAGGTCAAGACTTTGACCTATGTGGGTTGATAAAGGATCAGCTAATGGAGAATGTGCAATTAACAAAATAAATGGGCTACCCTTTCAGGTTTAGTACTCTGATTATATGTTTAGTAATGTATTTCTTGAATTACTTTCCAAAGATCGACAATGTGGTGTGGAAAACAAATGAATCGATTTTTAGACAAATATACTCATATTCTAGGAGCTTGGTTGATTGGGATCTAGAATTTGAAAATTTATTTAAGAATGTGCTTGGAAAGTGTGGCTCAATCAATATTTCCCTTCTGGTAAGAACAATGGAAGTTGGTTCCTCTTCCGGTGGCACGGATAAAAAGTAGAAAAGAAAAAAATAAGTTGTTGAATACAACCCTCCAGAATGCAAAGTTCCCAGAATTGAGGGAAAAGGTAAAGAAAAGGATATTGTGGATATTCCAGATGAAGAATCTGATGAAGAAACTGAGGATCCACAAAGAAATTTACAAGAACTAGAAAAATTTGGTGAGGAAGAAGATGATCTAACAAAGGAAATTCTACAACTTATTCAAGAAGAAGGTGGAATGCAGAAGATCGCCAAGTTATGGTCTGTTAGACCATCATATGATCAAGACATGATCTTGAGTGTATTAAATGCTCATATTGAGCACTGCAAGATCAATTTGGAAAGTTTGTAGAACATTCTACCTGAGGAAATGATTGAATGCAGTAAAGAAACAATGAGCTCCGAGGAAAAATACAAAGAAGAAGGTGAAGTCATTTGTCATTTGAAGGAGCAGTTCAGAGTATCACTTACCAAACTAAAAAAGAAAATGAATGATTTGAGGCAATGCATCAATGCATCTAATAACATCTACAACTATTGCATCTGTTGGCCCCATGTTGTTAGTAATTACAAAGAGAAATTGGAGCAGATTGAAACGGAGTTGAATGGCATTGGAAAAAGCTTTGACATGTTGCAGGATCAGGATGGCGCCATCGGGAAAAGAATTCAGGAATTAAAGTCTAAACACACCAAAATTCAATTCACCAAGAACACACTTGTGGATACTTTTTGGAAGGTGAAGGATCAAACCAAATGCATATTGGAGCAGATGGTGGAGATTCTAAGGAAAGGTGAGAAATTGGAAGAAGCAATTACAATTCCAGAATATTTAACTGAGATTGTCAACAAAACATCCAAGAACAATAGTTTGATCATTGTCATTGGGATAACAATATATGCTTGTAAGAAGTTACTTCTAGAAATGAAGAAAAATCATAAGATAATTTTCTAAATTAGCAGTCAATTATTTTCAAATTTTTGAAGTTTTGGTTTAAGGGGGAGAACTATCGGTATATACATTCTGAAGTTCTGGAGATTTTGAACACGTGTTTTGATTTTTGTCTTTTTGGCATATGGTTTCTATGCTTTTTCATTGATGTCAAAGGGGGAGAGAGTGCAGTGAAAAATGTCTCATCAATCTTAAGGGGAGTTATGTTTTGAAATCTTTTGAAGCATAGGGAGAGAGAGCAGCTTGGCATCATAATTATAATGATTCTGACACTTAGTCATTTTTCACTAAGTGTTACCATCAATTCCACAGGGGGAGATTGTTGGCATATGGCTTGTAAGTGTTTTCATTGATGGCAACCTAAGTAATGCATCTAATCTACAGTACAGTTTTTGTTTACACCGGCAGAATAAGGTAAAGAACAGGGCATCTGGTTATAAGTATAAAAGTTGATCTGAACATCTCATCGGACTATTATTCTGGGTTGTGGATCTCTGAGGAAGGTTTTTTGATTTTTTTATTACATTATTCATGAGATATGTTGATGCAAACTCACTAGTATGTGATCTAGGAGATCCAATTTGTTGGATATATGTGCTTGAAGGTCGACCTGTCAAATATAGTAATCGTGGATGTATAAGGAGTAATTAATTGAATATTTTCATGCTCAGTTATGTTTGTTTGGGTCCTGTCTATGTCTTAACTGACTTTGGAAGATACACATAAATAATTAGTGGTGGATCTAGCCGACTATTGAGAAGAACTTAATGTTTTATGAAGCCGACATATGAATCATCAAATCCTTGATAGCGGATATATATATGAGATTGATTTTATCATTTTAGAGGTAGAGATGTGTGTGTGATAGCAGGAATAGAGAACATATAAAATGTGTGATGTAAAATTCAGCAAAGTAATAGTGTGAATTTGTCTATGTGTGATGCGAAGAGAAGAGCAAAGCAGAACGAAGTGCAAAGTCAAAAAAGGAGTCCAGAAACTAATCTATGATTTTCACCAGAACTGTAACCTGGAATAAATAGATGCTACTATCTCATTTCATCCTTTAGATGGTTTTAATCTAAACTTTTGTAAGGCAGTGAGCCTTCCCTTTTGAGCAGTGATCTCTAGGCAGTGTGCTTGAATGCAAGTGCATTCTCTTTTGTAAAAACTTTATTTGAGTACTCAAATTGTGGATTAACCTCCACCGTGGTTTTTCCCCTAATAGGTTTTCCATGCAAAAATCCTTGTGTTATGGTGTTATGAATGTTTCCTTTGAATTCTTGCATCCTTCTTTTAATGTAATGATAGAATGGTTTAAGTTTTAGAGTAATAAATTTAAGATTTATTGAACACTGATTCACCCCCTCTCTTAGTGTTCCCTTGAGACCAACACCAACACGCTTCCATAAGTTTTTCTAGTAGTGTTTAGCACACGGTTGGACAACACCCATATAAACACATAAAATAATCAAGTGCATGCATCCTTAACTCAGTTCAATCTTTTCAGACAACAAACTTCACTTGAACATATGATCTGGAGAATGTAATAAACACTTGTAAATCCATCCAGAACCTTCACAACTTGAAGAATATGATCATCTTGTATAGTTGAACTCACTATAATTCAATGTAACTTTGAAACCCAATCATTAGCAACACCAAATATCAATTCCTCTTAAACCAAGAAAGAGAGCAACCTCATTAACTTATTCTTAGAACTGCAAGTCCTGAAACAATGATGTAGAGAAATGTGGAGCAAACAGATTTCTCCCAGACCACAACCAAAAATACTAAATTACACTGGTGAAAATATCTCACATTGTACAACAATCCAAAAGCCCAAATTCTAGATATAGCAGCTACCAACAACCATGAATAATACCTCAAATTTGCACAAGCATATAATCAACCTAGAAGAAATGCATAACACATCTTGGAGCATACACTGAATACCTGCAAGACATTGTTTTCTCTATTTATCAAATTTTCTCAAAAGCACTTGGAGACCAAGTACTAGAGACATCATTTCAGCATATTACTTCACTCTAAAAAACTTCCAGATATAGAAACTCCATGTACTCATGGAATTTCTTCAACATCTCAACTATACATGCACATACTGCAAACCTTCTTTATTACAATTTTCTCAATATCCTCGACATATATAGTCAATAACCAACTTCCTCTACACATAGTTGGCATCAATGACAACACCAACTAGTTGACATCAATAATAACACTTTATACTTTCAACAATCTCCCCCTTTGTCATTTATGGAAACACATGATGTGAAAAAACATCAAAGACAACAAAACAGCTCTAAACAACTTTTCTTGCAATTTTTCCTAAATGAATAAACTTTTTCACATGATACTTTCTCTGCCCCTTTGACATCAATGGTAAAGGAAAAATAGTTTTTGTATTGTTCTCTCCTTTTGACATTGAACCAAGATCTATACCAGCACTGAATACTCCCCCTTAAGAGTACACCCAATCAATCTACACAATGACAACACATGACACTACATACTCCCCTTGAGAGGTAGCATCAGTTTAGAAGGAAGATAGATCCATAGATCCACTATATTGATGCATCTCCATATGAATCTAATTCAAGAGAGGAGGGGCAATAACCCCCAACTTCTCCTAGAGATACTCAAAAGTATCTTTATGAAGAGCCTTAGTAAATATGTCAGAAATTTGATCCTTTGTAGGTATAAACTCAAGCTTTACTTCATTCTCCATGACCTTCTCTCACAAAGTAATAACTGATTAATATATGCTTTTTCCTTGAGTGCATCACTGGATTCTTTGTAATGTTAATTACACTTGTATTATCATAGAAAATAGAGATGGGATTATCATACAATACTCTGATATCCTTCAATGTCTATCTCATCCATATAAATTATGTGCAGCAAGATGATGCAACAATATACTCAGCCTTTGTAGTGGATAAAGAAACTGAATCTTTCTTTTTTCTTAACCATGACACCAATCTTCATCCAAGAAAGAATGCACCACCACTTGTAATTTTCCTATCATTATCACAACTTTCCCAATCTGCATCTGTATAAGCACTTAGTGTAAATTCAATATTGCTAGGATACCATAAGCCAAGATCCGGAGTGCCATTTAGATATTTGAATATCCTCTTGATAACTACAACATGTGTTTCTTTTGGATCCTCTTGAAATCTAGCCGCAAGACAAACTGCATGCATGATGTCTAGTCTAGTAGCAGTTAGATACAACAATCCACCAATCATCGATTTGTATTTGCTTTGATTATCCTTAGGTGAATCATCATCATTACTCAATTTGCAGCCAATTACCATAGGAGTGCATGCCGGTTTGGACCATCCATCCCAAACTTCTTCAATATTTCTTTTGCAAACTTGGATTGTGAAATGAAAATCCCTTTGTTTGTTTAATTGATTTGAAGTCCAAGGAAGAAATTCATCTCACCAAACATAGACATCTCAAACTCTTTTTGCATTTCTTCAGCAAAAATCTTACACGTAGTTTCATTTCCTCTAAAATTAATGTTATCCACATGCACAACTACTATCAAGATCTTGTCATCTTCAATTTTGAAATAAAGATTGCTATTTGGAGTACTTTTTTTGAAACCTTGTTGAATAAAATATCTATCCAACCTTGCATACCAAGCTCTGGGAGCTTGCTTCAAGCCATATAAATACTATTTCAATCTGCAAACCATATCCAATTGATCTGACAACTAGAATCCCTCTGGTTGTTCCATGTAAAGTTCTTCCAACTCTCCATTCAAGAATGCATACTTCACATCCATCTAGTAAACCTTGAAGTCTTGATAAGTAGAAAACTCCAAAAACATTTTGATAGCTTCCATTCTAGCCATAGGATCAAATGTCTCCTAAAATTCTATACCTTCCATTTTTGAGTGACCCTTACACACAAGCCTTGCCTTGATTCTTATCACTTCTCCATTATCATTATGTTTGTTTCTGAAAACCCACTTGCTTCCAATTATTTTCTTGTTTGTTGGTCTAGGAACCAATTCCCAAGTTTGATTTTTCTCAATTTGTGTAAGTTCTTCTTCCATTACTTTCATCCAATTTTCATCCTTACATGCCTCACTCACTATCTTAGGTTCAACTTTAGAAAGTAAGCAATAATTTACCTCAACTTTAGTATCTTTGATTCTTATCAATACACCTTTCCTCTTATCTCCAATGATCTAATCCTTAAAATGATTCTTTTGCACATACTTAAGATTTTTAGGAACCTTTTCCAAAGCTTCTTCCTCTTCATTATTCTTTTCTTGTTCTTCAACTATTTCTTCTACTTCTCTGTAGTCAACTTCATCTAACACATATCTATCAACTTCAATTGAATTGTTCAATACTTCATCTACCTTGACATTAGTGATTTCTACAATCCTTCTCAGCCTTTTATTGCAGCATCTATAAACTTTCCTTCTAGTAGAGTATCCAAGGAATATACCCTCATCACATCTTGCATCAAAATTTCCTAGATTTTCTTCATCTCTCTTGATATAACATTTGCTTCCAAATACCTTGAAATACTTAACAGTAGGAATATTTCCATACCATAGATCATAGGGGGTCTTAGTGTTGTTATCTTTTGCTTGAAATCGATTGAGAACATAAACACCAGTGTGAATTGCTTCTCTCTAGTAGACTTCTGGTAGACTTGCCTCTATTATCATTGTTCTAGCAGCTTCTCGAATCGTCCTATTCTTCCTTTTAGCAACTCCATTATGTTGAGGAGTCCTAGGGGCAGACAATTGTCTTCTTATTCCATGAACTTTAAAAAACATGTTAAAATCATTGGAGGTAAATTCACCACCTCTCTCAGACATCAAACATTTTATTTTCAAATCTATTACATTCTCAACCATAGCCTTAAATGGATTGAATTTTTCTAATGCATCATATTTCTCTCTAAGAAAAGTAACCCGTGTCATTATAGAGTAATCATCAATCAAAAGCATAAAATACATGTCACCTTGTAGAATTCTCACCCTTGTAGGACCACAAAGATTTGTATGAATCAATTCCAATAGTTTAGTAGTATATTGTTCCTTTGTTCTGAAGGTTTTTCTAGCATGCTTTCCAAACTAACAGTTCTTGTAGAAAATGTTAACCGTCTTTGTGATTCTTGGTAAATCTCTCACAGCTTGTACTACATTGATTATCATCATGTTGTCAAAATTCATATGACATGTCCTCTAATGCCATAACCAACTGTCATTAATCTGATACATAAATAAATGACCATCAACACATCTAAGTTGATAGATTTTTTCTTCAATTCTCTTGCCAGCAACAAACACAGTTTCAGACCCTTTTCTAATTTCACATTTTTCATTTTTGAACACGAGATTATATCCCTTACTACACACTTGTCCAACACTCAAGAGATTATGTCTCAAACCCTTAACATAGTAGACATCATCAATATTATGCTTGCCATCAAAATTGATTGAACCTGCCCCACAGATCTTAGCACTAGAATCATCTCCAAACTTAACTAAGCCTCCATCATATTTTTCAAGTTTAATAAACTTACTTTTCTCACCGGTCATGTGATTTGAGCGGCACTATCAACAACCTAGTAGTTCTTCTCTTGTTTAGCATGAAGAGCAGAAACCACAGTACCTTCAACTTTCTCTGGAGCACTTCCCTTCACACATCTTTTAAAGCCAACAACAAGCATTCATTATCATCAAAATCTCAATAATCAAACTCATCATCAGAATTCCAACATATTCATTGACATAATATGCTCTTTTGATCATCTTTCCTTTAATTCCTTACCTTCTCTATATTTATTTCTTTCAACTCTTTTTGGGCATCTTGAAGCATAATGACCTATATCACCACAACTAAAGTATTTGAAAGATAATTTACCCTTGTACTTACCGGTGCCCTTTTTCATTCTTCTCACAAAGTTATCTTCCACATCATCAAGATCTTCCTTAACTAGTTCTTCAATCTTTTCTAATGTACTGGCTTTAAAAGCAGTCTCTACATTTGTGCCATTTTTCAATCCCTTTTTCCTCATCTCAAAAGAAGTTAGTGTACCAATCAGTTGATCTCTAGAATAATTATCAAGATTTACAACTTCTTCAATAGCATAAACTTTTTCACTATAAAAATTAGGAAGAGATCTAAGAATTTTCTTTAGCACTTTAGATTCTTTGACTTGTGCACCAAGACCTCTCATTGCACTTACCAACTCATCAATTTTTTGATGTAGATTACAATTGATTAATCTTCAAACATCTATAGGGCCTCAAATTTTTCCTTCAAGATCTACAACTTTTCTTGTTTAACTTTGTCATCTACTTCATAGATGCTCTCTAGCTTATCCCAAACTTCTTTAGCAGTCTTCAAACTCATAACTTTAACTCATTCAGTTTTTGAAAGACTATTCATAATAAAAAAAATTTGCCTTAGCATTTGACTCATGTGCCTTGATCTTTGCACTTGTACTTGGACCATTTTGAGGTGGAACATATGTAGTCTTATATGCTTTTTCAACTTTAAATCTAAGTGATGCTAGATAGCCTTCCATATGTGTTTTCCAAAATTCATAATCTATGTCATCGAATTTAGGGCAATCCAAAGTAATCTTGCTCACCATCCCGGATCTACCTTAAGCAGTTAAGATCTTCTTCCAAGGAACCTCACTCTGATACCAATTTTTTAACAATAGAATTGAGAGGGGAGGTGAATCAGTTGTAGAACTTTAACCTTTAAAACTCTCAACATAAGTTAGATCTATAAGCATTCACAAAACCTTTACTCTGCTAATGTGCTTAATCATTAAATGTAGAAACATAAACTGAAAGTAGTAAAACCATGCACATAAGCACACTAGATTTATATGGAAAACCCAATGAGGGAAAAACCACGATGAGTATTAGCTCACAATATAACAAATTCCAAAACCGAATACAAAGTCTCACTACCAAAGAGGCTCACTGCCAGAATAAGACACACTGTCCAATGAGGGCTCACTGCCATAGAATTACAAAGATGGTAGAAGATAATTTTTATAGAGAGAAAACTATCTCAATGCAATAGGAATATCCACCATAATTTTCTCTCTTGCAGATATTCTTATAAGATAGAGTACACCTTCATCTCATTTCCTTCAAGAACTCAACACTTTGAATTTCAGACTGATCTGCTTAAACTTGCATCACACATGCTTGTATCACATCTATCTCATCTTTCACAAACATATCATCTCATACTTATACCATCTTCAACCTTGAAACTCTTCCAAGGTCGGCCATAGATGCTTTTTATTTACAAATTCAAATTAGGTCGGCGCTAAAACATTCCACGGTGGAAGAGAATGAGGGTGACCCATACACATTCTTAATGAGGACCTAAATGAGTCCCAACATGCTTCCATAAGTTTTGCTAGTAGTGTTTAGCACAAGGTCGACCAAGCAAACACATAAAATAATCAAGTACACACATCCTTAACTCAATTCAATATTTTCAGACAACAAAATTCACTTGAACATGATCTAGAGAATATAATAAACACTTGTAAATCCATCCAGAACCTTCACAACCTAAAGAATATGATCATCTTGTACATTTGAACTCACTATAATTCAATTTAACTCTGAAACCCAATCATTGGCAACACCAAATCTTAATTCCTATTGAACCAAGCAAGATAGCAACATCATTAACTTATTCTCAGAACCGCAAGTCATAAAACAATGATGTGGAGAAATGTGGAGCAAACAAATTTCTCCTAGACCACAACCAAAAATACTGAATTACATTGCTGAAAATATCTCACACTGTACAATGATCCAAAATCCCAAATTGTGGATATGGAAGCTACCAACAACCATGAAAAATACCTTAGATCCACACAAGCATAGAATCAACCTAGAAGAAACACAGAGCACATCCTAGAGCATACACTGAATACCTGCAAGACACCATTTTCTCTATTTATCAAATTTTCTCAAAAGCACTTGGATACCAAGTACCAGAGATATCATTTCAACACATTACTTCACTCTAACACACTTCTAGACATAGCAACTCCATGTACTCATGGAACTTCTTCAACATCTCAACTATACATGCACAATCTGCAAACCTTCTTTATTAAAATTTTCTCAATATCCTCAACATATATAGTCAATAACCAACTTCCTCTATACATAGTTGACATCAATGACTACACTTTATACTTTCAACAAAGAGTTGTGTGTAAATGTTACTCACAAGTAGAAGGCATATACTTTGAGGAGATATTTTCTCTGGCAACAAGGATGGAGGCTATTAGGATTTTTTTGACTTTTGCAACACATAAGGATTTTAAAATTTATCAAATGAATGTGAAGTTTGCATTATTGAATGGTGAATTGGAAGAAGTATACATTGGACAACCAGAAGGATTTTAGCTATCAGATAATCCTAATGGCATTTTTAGATTGAAGAAATCACTCTATGTACTCAAGCAATCTCCTATAGCCTGGTATGTAAGATTGGATAGGTACTTGTTGCAGCAAGGATTCAATAAATGTACCATAGATAGCAATCTTTACTTTAAAGTTAAGAAAGATAAAATCTTGATTGTGGTTGTGTATGTTGATGATGTAATCTTTGGAGGACATAGAAGTATGTGAAAAATATTTTTAGAAGAGATTCATTAAGAGTTTAAGATGTTTATGTTTGGGGAGATGAATTTTTTCCTTGGAATTAAAATTGATCAAATAGAGAAAGGTATATTTATTTCATAATCAAAGTATGTTGATGAAATGTTGAAGAATTTTGGAATGGAAGACTATAAATTGGTATGTTCTCCTATGGTTACTAGTTACAAGTTGAGTAAGAATTAAGAATCCCCTAACACTAATCAGAGAAAGTATATATCAATGATTGGAGGACTGTTATATCTAATTGCTATGAGACCGGATATCATGCATGCAGTTTGTCTTGTGACGATATTTCAAGAAGATACCAAGGAGTCACATGTGGAAGTAGTAAAATTAATATTTAGATACTTGAAAGGCACTCTAGAACATGGATTATGGTATCCAAAGGATATTGATTTCTCTCTAAGTGCTTATACAAATGCAGATTGTGTAGGTTGTATGGATGATAAGAGAAGTATAATTGGTGGTTCTTTCTTTCTTAATTTAGATAAATAATAAAGTAAGGATGGTCCCAAAGGATGGATAAGAATCATGTAGTTATATCAAAAAATATAATTAAATGAAGAGATAATTATATAAGTATAAATAAGAATAAAATTAGCATGAAAGAATGTGTAAAGATGATTTCCCCTAATAATGGAAAGATGATAAGATTAATATATAACTTGTTGCAAGTATTATTAGTTGGTGTTGTTATTGATGTTAATTATATGAGGATTTTTTTGTGAATATGTGCAATTGGTGTTGATTTGGTGTTGTCCCTAATGATTCTTTGATCAGTTTCATTATGTTCTCAGTAGTAAGCTACTGGTGTCAACCTCTAGTATTGCTTTGATAATCTTCTATCTATGGATGTATGGTTGATTTTCTATGTTACAGTTGGCTTGGTGGTGATGAGGAAGTGTTGAAGATGTTGAGGATGTGTTTCTGGTGCTTGGTTTCCAAGTGCTTTTGAAAAAAATTGAATAAAAAGAGGAAATTGTGTGTTGCAGTGATGTTTTGTGTTGTAGAGTAGTGTTCTGATTTGGCTCCACATTTCTTCAAGGTTGAATATTTTCTTGTGCGATTTGAATATGTTTATCAAAGGTGTTCAGATCTATTACATTCATAATTTGGTGTGTTGGATCACTACATAGAGGAAGTTGTGCTCACTGGTGTGTGAATTATATATTGCAAAAGTGCCTGGGAGAAATTCTTTTTCTCTGCATTTATCCACAAAGTGGTTTTAGGTCTTGTAGATCGGGAAGGGTACTAATAGTTTTCGTATATTTCTTTAGATGAACTTGTTTGAGGTTTAGTGCTTCGAAAGTTAGTTCCTTGAGTTACAGTGCATGACAAAGTTGTTTGAATGTATTGGGTCTATACATTCTTCAAGTGAAAGTTGTTGCAAAGGAATCTATTGTATTTTAAGGTATTTGTGGAATATTCTAGATTGTGTTAAAATGTTATGTGGTTTCGTGAGCCATCTTTGGAGTTAAGGAAGCATGTACTTAAGTGTTAATGGTGTTAACATAGGTTCAGTTGACCTTGGGTGTTTACACTAATTATGAAGTTGCTTTGATGTTTGTGGAAGTGTGTAGTGTGTATGAGTGGATTTAGGTCCTAGATAAGGTGTGTTAAGGTCTACCTTTATTCCTTTCCACCGTGGGAATGTTTTGGTGCCAACCTAATTTGAATTTGCATAGTTGAGGTGCATAGCCAACCTTGAAGAAAGTTTTTAAGATTGAAGATAGTATAAATAAGTGTTGATTTGTTGAGGGGTGATAAGATTGGTGTTTGTGATGTAAATAATATGAATTGTAGAGTTGTGAGGTACGAATTTATGCAGTGCAGCATGAGATTTCATGTGTTACATTACTAGATGTAGTGAGTAGAAGGTGTCTACAATTCTTCAGTAAGACTGCGAAGGTGTTGGTGATGTTGTGGTCAAATTTTATATTGCATTGAGATGGTTTTCTCATTGTAATACTCTTATCTATCATATTTTCTATTCTGGCAGTGAGCCTTTGGTAGTGAGCCTTTCTTTCTTCTAGGTAGTGAGCCTTTGGCAGTGAGCATTTCTTTCTTCTGGGCAGTGAGCCCTATTGTATTCAGTGTTGATATTAGTTTATATTGTGACCTAATCCACACTATGCATTTTCCCATCTTGGGTTTCCATGTAAATTTGGTGTTTATTTGTGTATGGTGTTGATTTGGTTCTATTTTAGTTATCTACTTTCATAATTAATCATTCTAATAGATTAAGGGTAAATTGAATTAATGTAGATCGGAATGTTTGTGATGATTTTGAAGTTTTAAGGTACAACTAATTCAGCCCCCCCTCTCAGTTGTCTTGTGCATTCAATAATTGGTATCATAGCAAGGTTCCTTTGAAGAAAGCTTAACTACTTGAGGTAGATCTAAGATGGTGCACAAGAAAGATGTTCCTATCTTTGATGGATCAGATTATGCATTCTAGAAGACAAGGATGGAAGGTTTTTTGGTTTCTCTTGGATTTTAAATCTGGAGGTCTATTGAGAGAGGATATACTATTCCTACAAATGATCTAAGTACTATTGATGAGATCACGGGCTATGAAAATAGTGGTAAAGCAACGTATGCTCTCTTAAGTGGTCTTGCTAATTCTGAATTGGTGAAATTTTAGAATCTAAAAATTTATAGAGAAATTTGGGTAAAGTTAGAAAGCATTTATGAAGGATATGATTAGATCAAGCAAGCTAAGATGTAGAATTTTAAGATAATATTTGATACCCTACAAATGTCTGAAGATGAAAACATCACAAGCTACTTGTAGAAAGTGGATAAAATTGTCAATCGTATCAGAGGTCTTGGTATAGAACTGATAGAAGAAGAAGTGGTAAAGAAGGTACTCAAAACTCTTCCTAAATCTTATAGCCATAATTTTTTTTCTATTGAAGAATTACAAAATTTGATTCAATATACCAAAGATCAATTGTATGGTTCTTTAAATACTTTTGAAATGAGAGAATTTAGTACAAGTAGTGCAAAAGTTGAGACTACTTTTAAGGTTGGAAAATCAGAGAAGAATATGGAATGACATTAGGAGGATCTTGATGATGTGGAAGCTAAATTTGTAAGGAGAATGAAAAATGGTGTTGGAAAGTACAGAGGTAAGTTTCCTTTCAAATGTTTCAACTATAGAAAGATAGGTCATTATGCTTCAAGATGTCCAAACAGAGCTTTGAATGAAAAAAATAGGGAGAACAAAGGTAAGATGATTAAGAAAATTTATTATGTTAGAGAAGATGCAAGTATATCTGATGATGAATATAGTTATGGAGATGATGAGGATGGTGAATGCTTTTCCATGGCTTTAAAAGATGAAACTAATTATGCTAACTCTGAGAGATGTGTGAAGGAAAAGAAAGGGCTAATACTAGAGTGTTGCAAGAATGGAAAGAATGAAGGTGTCGTCATTGATGTCAACTGGTCAACTGGTTATCAACTGGTTGTTGTTGACTGTATATTTTGAGGATATTGAGAAAATTGTATTGAAGGAAGACTGCAAATGTTCAGTGGTTGCTCTAATTTTTTATCCTAGGTTTGTGCAATTCAGATATGTCGATCATGGTTGTTAGAATATGTTATATCCAGATTTTTAGTTGTTGATTCATTATACAGTGCAAGTTATGTTCACCAATTGTGAACTATGGTTTTTTGTGTTTTTGGTCGAGTTCTAGGAGAAATGTTGTTGGTTCAGATTTCTCTTTGGTATAGTCTTATGACTTGCGGTTCTACAATTGAGTTTCCTTGATCTTATTGAAGTTGATGAAGTGATTTGGATCTATTTGGGTCCTTATGAAGCATGTGTTTGGGTTTCCCTCATTCTAATTCCACCCTAGGATGTTTAGCACCGACCTAATTTGAATTTTGAATATTGGATGGCCAAATTTGGATATGTTTCAAAGTTGAAGATAGTATAAATATAGGATGAGTTAGTAAGGAAGGATGAGAGAGAACAAAGGAAAAGAGACACGAGTGAAAAGAGAATAGAAATCAATGCAAATCAATATGTGTGTATGATGCAAGTGTGGCAGATCAGTGCAAATCCTAAATGTTGAGTTTTTGAATGCAATGAGTAGAAGGTGTACTCTATCATTCATGCATGTATGTGAGTGATTGTGGTGGATTTCTTTGTTGCATTGAGATTGTCGTCACTCTGTAACATATCTCTTTTATCTTCTTTATATCTTTGTGGCAGTGAGCCCTTCGATTTGTTATCCCTGTTGGATAGTGAGTCCTTGATTTGGTAGTGAGCCTTGTTTCTCAGGCAGTGAGAATCTTGTAATCAATTTTGATATTCTCTATAGTGTGAGTTAATCATCACTGTGGTTTTTCCCTCATTGGGTTTTCCACATAAATATGGTGTTATTGTGTTTGTGTGATGAATATGAGTTTTTGCATTAACATTTGATGATTAATCAATTAAGAAGTTTTAAGAGTTAGTTCTAGTAATGAATTAAAGATTAAAATCTATGATAACTGATTCACCCCCTCTCAATTGTCTTGTTCAACAATTGGTATCATAGATTGGTTCCTTGGTGAAGAGCTTAACCGCTTGAGGAAGGTCCGGGATGGTTGGAAAACTGGTTTATGATTATTTGAGGTTCGATGGAACTAATTATGCTATATGTAAAATATTGATGGAAGAATATCTAGAGTATTGTGGATATGATGTGTAGAAATCTTACAAGAATCCTTACACTCCTTCTGCTAATGGTCTAAGTATTCTTGATGATATCAAAGCACATGAAGCGAACAATAAGGCCAAGTGTATCTTGAAGAATAGTCTGGTACATTTCAAGTTGATTAAGGTTCAAAATTTGAAGACTGCTAAGGAAGTTTGGGATGCTTTGGAAAGAGCACATGAAGGTGATGAAAGAGTCAAAGAGGCAAAATTGCAAAATTTGGAAACATAGTTTGAGCTTCTACATATGTTTGAAGATGAGAATTTTAAAGCTTATGTACAGAGATTAGATGAGATAGTAGTCATAATGTAAGGACTTAGTGCTACTGTAGATGAAACTAGGATTGTAAAGAAGATTCTTAGAACTCTCCCTAATGCTTATAGTGAGAAGGTGTGTGCTATTGAATAGATTATAGATTACAAGACCTGTACTAAAGATCTATTGTTGGGATTTTTGACATCTTATGAGATGAGGAAGTTGAATGTTAGGAATGGATGCAAATTAGAAATTGCTTTTAAGGTGATAAAAGATGAAGATCTGAATGAATAAAACTTTGATGAAATAGAAGATAACTTTGTAAGAAGGATGAGGAAAGGCTTTGACAATTATGGAGGTAAGTTACCCTTTAAATGCTTTAGTTGTGGAAAATAGGTCATTATGATACAAAGTGTCAGGAAAGAACTAAAAGGAATGAACAAAGATATGAGAAATAAAAGAAAGGAAGCAAGATTAACAAAGCATATTATGTGAATGAGAATGATAGTATATCTGAGGAGGATTCAGAATATGAAGATCTTGATGAAAATGAATGCTTGTTCTGGCTATAAAAGATGAACCTACTTCTTCTAATTCTGAAAAAATAGGTTAAAAAAAGCACTCTGAAAAAGGAGAAAACTAAAGGTTTTGTTATCTCTGCCCTACATGCTAAACAAGAAAAGAACTATTGGGTTGGTAATAGTGGTTGTTCACATCACATGACTGGTGATAAAAGTAAGTTTTTTAAGATTGAAAAATATGATGGAGGCTTGGTTGTTTTTGGAGATGAAACTAGTGCTAAAATTTGTGGGATGGGTTTAGTAAGTTTTGATGGCAATCATAACACTGATGATGTATACTATGTTAATTGTTTAAGGCATAATATTTTGAGTGTTGGAAAAAGATGCAGTAAGGGATATGATCTTATGTTCAAGGATGAGAGATTTGAAATCCGGAAAGGATCCAGAACATCGATTGTTGTGGGAAAGAAATCTGAAGGAAATATCTATCAATTGAAGAGTGTTGGTGGATGATGCTTTATGATTCATATTAATGATAGTTGGTTGTGGCATCGGAGAATGTGTCACATGAATTTTGATAACTTGGAAAGGATTAGTTTTGTTCAAGCCATGATAAATTTACCAAGGATTACAAAGCCTGTTAATGCTATTTGTAGAAATTGTCAGTTTGGTAAGCATGCAAGAAATCATTACAGATGAAATGAACAATCTACTACTAGACTACTAGAATTAATTCATACATATCTTTATGGTCCTACAAGAGTGAGAAATATACAAGGTGAAAGTTACTTTATTATTTTCATTGATGATTATTCTAGATATACATGGGTTACATTTCTTAGAGAGAAATCAGATGCATTAGATAGATTCAAGACATTCAAAGCTATGGTTGAAAATGAAGTGAATTTGAGGATAAAATGCTTAAGGTCTGATAGAGGTGGAGAATTTACCTCCCATGAGTTTAATATGTTTTATGAAGTGCATGGAATAAAAAGACAGTTATCTGCTCTGAGAACTCCTCAGCAAAACGGATTTGTTGAAAGAAAAAATAGAACGGTTCAAGAGGCCTCTAGATCAATGTTGATTGAGGTTGGTTTACAAGAATTTTACTGGAAAGAAGCTATTCATATTGTTGTTTATGTATTCAATCGATTTCAAGCATGAATAAACATTACAAAGACTCCTTATGAGCTATCACATGGAATAATTCTTACCGTTAAGTATTTCAAGGTATTTGGAAGCAAATATTATATTAGAAGAGATGAAATTTTTTTGAGAAAGTTTGATGCAAGAAGTGATGAAGGAATTTTTCTTGGATATTCTACTAAAAGAAAATAATATAGATGTTTCAATAAAAGACTAAGAAATATTGTAGAGAGTGTAAATGTCAAGGTTGATAAAAAAATGAAGAATTCAATTGACATTGATGGATATGTATCTGATGAACCTGATTGTGCAAGAATAGAAGATATTGTGGAAGAAAAGAAAAAGGATGAGCAAAAAAAGTAGGATGAACAGAATGGAAGAGAAGAGGAAGCTTCGATGGTCTCCCCTAAGACCTAAGACACCTAGATATGTACAAAAGAATCATTTAGAAAGTTATATTATTGGTGACAAGACAAAAGGTGTATTGATTAGAACTGGAGATGCTGTTGAAGTAACCTATGTTTTAGAGATTGAACCAAAGACTATAAGTGAAGCATGTAAATATGAACAATGGATGGAAGCTATGAAATAACTTATGCATATTTACAAGGATCAAACTTGGTAATTGGTCCCAATACTGGTAGATAACAACATTAATGGATCAAAGTGGGTGCTCAAAAATAAGTTGAATGAGAATAGAGATGGTTAGAAACAAAGTGAGGCTTGTGTGTAAAGGTTACTCACAAGTAGAAGGCATAGATTTTTAGGATGCTTTTGCTCCAATAGAAAAAATTGAAGCTATAAGGATGTTCTTAGAATTTTTTTCTCATAATGGTTTCAAGGTATATTAGATGGATGTCAAGTCAACATTTTTGAATGGTGAGCTAGAAGAAGTCTACATGGAACAACCAGAAGGATTTCAGTTATCAGATCAACCAGATATGGTGTGCATATTGAAGAAATATTTATATGGATTGAATCAAACTCCTAAAGCTTGGTATGTGAGGTTAGATAGGTATCTGATTCAACAAAGGTACAACAAATAGTAATTTGTATTTTAAAATTGAAAATGACAAAATCTTGATTGTAGTTGTGTATGTCGATGACATTATCTTTGGAGGAAATGAAATTGTATGAAAGATGTTTACGGAAGAGATGTAGAAATAATTTGCAATGTCTATGTTTGGAGAGATGAATTTCTTTCTTGAGCTACAGATTAATCAAAAAAAGAAAGGAATTTTTATTTCATAGTCTAAGTATGTGAAAGAGATGTTGAAGAAGTTTGGGATGGATGGTTCCAAACCGATATGTACTACTATGGTGGTTGGTTGCAAATTGGGTAAATATGATGATTCACCTAAGGTTGATCAGAGAAAGTATAGATCTATGATTGGTGGACTATTGTATTTGACTGCTACTAGATCGGATATTATGCATGATGTCTGTCTTATGGCTAGATTTCAAGAAGATCCTAAGGAAACACATGTTGATGTTAAAATAATTTTTAGATATTTGAATGGCACTCTGAATTGTGGGTTATAGTATCCCAAAGATATTGACTTTACACTAATTCCATATACAAATGTAGATTGGGTTGGATGTGTAGATGACAAAAAGAGTAGAAGTGGTGGTGAATTATTTCTTGGTTGCAGATTGGTGGCATGGTTGAGTAAAAAGAAAGATTCAGTCTCCTTGTCTACTATTGAAGCTGAGTATATTATTGTTGTATCTTGTTGTACACAAGTTCTATGGATGAAACATAAATTGAAATATATCACAATGGTGTATGATGATCCTATCTCTATCTTTTTTTATAACACAAGTGTAATTAACATTTCAAAGAATTATGTGATGCACTCAAGGACAAAGTATATATCTACTAGGTATCATTTCTTGAGAGAGAAGGTTGCAAAGAATGAAGTAAATATTGAGTACATTTCAATGAAGGATCATATT
The DNA here is from genome assembly GCA_007115665.2 of Sequoiadendron giganteum. NCBI lineage: Eukaryota > Viridiplantae > Streptophyta > Pinopsida > Cupressales > Cupressaceae > Sequoiadendron > Sequoiadendron giganteum. Next base: position 389,682,575 of record CM021109.1, on the reverse strand, counting down.
TCTAATATATTTATGAAGGCTCTTCCTAAAGATACTTTTGAGTATCTCCGAGAGAAATTAGGGGTCATTGTCCCTCCTTTCTTGAACTAGATGCATATGGAGATGCATCAATCCAGTGGATTTATGTATCTATATTTCTTTTGCACTGATGACTGGTCGCTACCTCTTAGGGGAGTAGGTAGTGTCATGTGTTGTCATTGTGTGTATTATGTTGTCAAAGGGGAAATCATTGTAAATATATTTTTCATTTTCCATTGATTTCAAAGGGGGAGAGGAAAGGAAGAATGTGAAAAAGAGAGGAAAGGAAGAATGTGAAAAAGAGGAAAGGAAGAATATAAGAGATTATCTACTAAGGGGGAGAAACAAAAAGAAAAATCTTGAGAATTGTATTCAGAGCTTGTATGGTGTCTTTAATGGTTTTTCACATCATGTGTTGCCATCAATGACAAGGAGGGATATTAATGCAAGAATGGAAACTAAAAGTGTTGTCATTGATGTCAACTGGTCAATTGGTTATCAACTAGTTATTGTTAATTGTATATGTCAAGGATATTGAGAAAATTGTATTGAAGGAAGATTGCAGATGTTCAGTGGTTGCTCTAGGTTTTTCTCCTATGTTTGTGTGGTTTAGATATGTTGATCATGGTTGTTAGAAGATGTTATATTTAAATTTTTAGTTGTTGATAATATTGATGCCTAAAATTTCTAGGCAAACAACCTTATGGGAAACTTAGTTAATGGGGGGACCAATTGCACTAAACTAAGTAACCTCTGAGATTTTTAAAGAAGCTGACTCTTCTTGTAATTGGGGGTTTGGAAAGGGAAAAGGAAGAAAATATAAAACAAAACTAATCTAAGGATGTGCTAGAATTTAAATGCTTAGGCATGGGAAACCTTCCTTTTGGATATGGTTTGAGGGTCGTTCAACAATCTGCTATGTCTGAGAATAAGAAAAACAAAGATGAAAATCTTAAGTAGTTTATCAAATGACATAGTATAACTTCAACATACATCTATTGATCAAGAAAAGTCTGAGACATGATCCAAACAGTAAATTTCTATTGAAGTCATAAAAGTTGTAGATAACTAATTAATACAACAAAACACACAGTATCATGTCTTATATCGGCTAAGAAATAGAGAGGGTGAACAATGGGCACAATCTGTAAATCTAAATACAATAATCAGAAACACTACAAAGGCTTAGAGCTTTTTTGTCTCTTTTCTGTCAATTTTTGAACCCTTTCTCAAAGAGCAAGAGCAGTATGTATAGATCATCCATCGCCATTGAGCCAATAACTAAAAAGATTCCCAAATACGAGTAATGATACCATTGCCATAATTTCCTAAGGTTGTTACAATAGAAAGATTCAATTCATCGCACGTAGTCGCCCTCGAACAAGATTCGCCTCCCAACAAATGATGGATGTGGTCCCAAAGAAGAAGTAACAATCCTCTTCGAGTGACACATGTCACTCAACCATATAGTTGGTTGGGACACGTGGAAAAGAGATGGAGCCTCTTCATTGCTTGTTCCAATCCTTTGATTAAAATTTCCATGGAGTTGACACCTAGAGATGTCCACATTTGAACACTGGTCGTGGGGACCGCCAAAAAGATACCCACATAATGAAGTGACATGGAAAGAGGGTGGCGCTCGATGGGGAAACAAAGGAGAGAGGGCCTCTAGAGTGCACGCTTCTGACACGTGGAAAAGATACGAAGCCTCAAATAGAAGTAAGGGAAGAATTCCCTTCAATATGCACGTGGTGGATACATGGAGAAAAATGCACAAAGGTGATGGAAAAGGGGTCAGTGATATTCAAACACACAAGGCGTGGGTCGGGGGTTATGCAAAATAGTCAATTATTAACCCAAAGGGAGCTATAAGGATTTTTAACCCATAGCTTTTGGCGACTACCAGGGACATTTCACCTACAGAATGGGAACCCAAAATTTTTGGTTCATAGACCAGAGCTTTATCCATTGGGGCATCGAAATTAGAGCTTTGAGAGTGCAGTCTGTAGAGGTAACCATTCAGCCTCGGAAGGTATTGATGTGCTGTGCAAATTCTCCTGTACTTCATGCAGATCGATAACCTCTTTGAAGGGTAACTCCCATGAGATACCTATTCAGGAATCGAGTTGAAAAAGGAGACATGTGATCTGATAGGTGGTGCCTTCTATGTATGCCACTATGGGAGGTTGACTAAAACTTTCAAAGGCAGACATGTCCCATTGCTTCTCTTTGATCCTTGTTGCAATGTGTTTTGTTGTGGCAACTAAGTCATCAGAGAGAAAGGGTGAGGGCAAACCCATTTGAGTTAAAGAAGATAATTGCATCCATATTTTTCTCATATTTTGACTCAGTGTTGCATGAAAATTGTTAGCCTGGGCGATGGCCGCATGACAACGGATGAACTCCCTCACTTTCTTAGCAGTTGTCTTTTGATCTTAAATCTCTACAAAGACTAAATTCGTGTTTGCCACCATGTACAACTTGTCGAGTAACCTCTCTACCTTGGGCACCCTTTCGGCAATGAACTATGGAACCTGTTCCATCGTTCTACGTACCTACCGGCTTAGACCTGTAGCATCAACCATGAATTGGAGAGCTAGTTGAAGGGTCAAACAAGACACCTTGACTTTATCCTAGTAGCAGATATATAGTTGTTGGGCCACCAAAAGGATATTTTTCTAAGGAGAAAATGGTTGAGGAGGCTCTTTCAAAAGACCAATCTCTACCTCCTTCGACCCAACAACTTGCATTAGCTCTTCAATCCTTTTTCTTGCTATGGAGAGTTGTTCTCGTAGAATTTTCAACTTGGCATCCTTGCTTTGTAATGACTCTTCAGCTTGACCTCGAGTTGAGAACTCTTTTTCTAGAGAGAGGTTTAGCTCCTGGAATTGCTTTTCGAACTGAGCTTGCTTGCCTTGGAGCTCTTCATCATTTTGTCATATTTCACACTTCATCTAAATCAACTAGCCCTGAAGCTCCTAGTTCTTCTCTTGTAGTTCAATAACCAAGCTAGGATCCTGGGGCTAAAACTTTGCTAGCTCCTCCTGAAGCTTGGCCTTTTCTACCAGTATTTGTTAGGATAGGCATGCAATTTTGGCATCCCTAGACTTGTCCTTTTTCTATAGGACTTCCATTCTTTCCTTGATATTCTTTACCTCTTCCTCCCACTTCTTTAGTTGGCGACTACGCTTCAGAAAGTCAATAGTAACCACCTGCTGAGTTTCCTCCATCAGCTCAACCTTGTCTTGCAGTTGGGCTATGTGTAGGTCGATCTCCAAAACATGGATGGTATAATCCTCAGGTTGCATTTCATGTTGTGGTTTGATGGTATTCAGATTCATTATTAAAAATTGCAATGACCCCTATACTTCATTAAACAGGGTTTGCACGCGTGGCTCGATTGGCCCTGCTAAATCTCTTTTCTTTTTTGGACTCTGATAGCTCATGACGCCTTTGTCTGGTTGCCTTGATCAATGAATTGTGCTAGCAACCTAATCAGTTCACCAACGAAGGGTGCACCTGGAGGAAGAGCGAAAGGGAAGGAAATCATTGCAGTCTCAAAAGATGTTTTCTTCAATAGATAGACCATCAATGGGGAGAACTGGGGAATGTTATGCGAAGGTCCAACTTGGGAAGTGGTGGGAGGAATAATAAGAGGTGGTGGCAGAAGCGTAGATGTAGAGGATGCCACCTGTTGGTCGATTTGAATTGGATTCGATGTGGTGGGAGAAAAAGGACTCACAACAGAGGGTTGAGATGGGGCTTTGACACATGGTGGAGTAGACCATGGGGGGGTAAAATGATTCCATCTAACTTAGGAGAATTGGGAGAAACCTCTCGTAGGGGTAGAAGCAACAAAAGAAATTTTGACACTCGAGGTGGTGGGAGACGCAGAGGTTTCCAGGGAAGCAAAAGATTGTGAAGCGAGAAGAGAAGGGGAGAAATATACCTGAGTTGCCATGGAGATCATTCCTTGGCTCACTGCAAGTACTTGTGAGATTTCCCCAAGAGCTTCATCTATGTGTGGTCTCTTCATAGGTGGAGAATCATCCACCCTTATGAATTCTTGAGTCTGTTGGACTATCCTAGGCTTCCTCGTAGCCAATGTATGTCATAGCGAAGTCTTCAAATGAGAGGCATCCAATTGTGCACTCCATGGGGCTTTGTCGGCCTGCTCCACTACTTTTTTGGTTCTTTGCATTGAGGATTTATTTTCCTCCTTTCCCTTGCTTGTTGTGGTTTCCTCCAAATCTGCTTCCTCATCTCCACTTGCATCGATATCACTATGTTCCCAGTTCTAGAGATCATCAAATTTGTCATCCATGTCTACCCCCTTGAAAGGGGCATCGAGGTTTTGGATCTCTTGACAATAAATCCAGAAATGTGCAATCTTGTCTTCACTCCATTGCCATTGATTGAACAATTGGTTACGAAGCATAGTTGCAATTTTACATTTTTCATTAGACTTGGCCAAGGGAAAATAGAAGGAGAGCCATGGTATCCTCCTATCATCAGTAGGAATAAAGGCCAAGTCTATGAATAGATCCTCCTAGTTTTCTGACTATGGATTCCATTGAGCCTCCCAGTAAGGCCAACAGTTGTGTGTCACTTTAACGTTCAAATCCACCATGTCATTTTTAAGATTATAATTCTATTTTTCATAGATTGATACTAGCCCCAAATGAGCTAGCTTTACCTCTAGCAAAACATGTGTCTGCTTCTTTACCATTATCACCGGGCCAAAGTTCAAAGGACATCTAAAAAAAAACCCTTTTGCTTCTTTCCCTTGTAGAAGTTGGCGCCAATCATCAACAATTGCCAAAATACCTCAAGGGCCAAAACCCTATCTGTGATGCACATCGAGAGTCAAAATGGTTCCTCAGTGAAACCGTGCAACCTGACAAATGAGAAATCCTCTCCCAGAAACCAATCACAAGAAGGGGTAAAATACCACATCCACTCAATTTCCTTAGTAGAAAAATGATAAACCTCACCCTCTTTACTAAAATATCACAAAACTAGAGCCAAGAAAAGATCGAAGAATGCATAGTAATCATGAGATACGAAAAGGAGGGGATTCCATATAGAAATTGACTTTCTTATCCCATTTTCCTTGAACATAACCAAACCCAAATGGTTCCTAAATAAATCAGGATTTTGGTGCAAGAACATGTGGGCAAGGAGGGAAGAAATCCTGAACCTACGCTATGCCTTGTACTCTTTGAATTGGTTCAACATTTCCTTAACAATGATCTCAACGTAGTCATACCAGAATAATGAGTGTTGTTTTTTCAACTAGAAACCTAGACCCATTTGAAACTCCTCAAAATATTGATCATTTTCCATGCCACAAATGAAATCCATCATAGAGAAGGCTCCCTAAAAGTTTGCACTGAAAGCATTGAGCACAATCGGAAACTGTGGCGGCCTTGCTGCATCTTCCTTGGCCCTTTTTGTCTCCTAGTTATAAAAGTCCAAAGAAAATTTCCTAGTCCTCCAAAAGTTTTTTGTGCCTTCTATGGTGAACATCTCCATGCCATATGCTCTAGAGCTCCTTCTGATAGGAATACATAGCATATTCCTAATTACATTTATGTTGATTACAATTTTCAATTCTCGGCCTTCAATGGTTATGGTATCTGGGTTACAATGTTGAGCGCATATGTGAAATAGTTCTAGGCAATGGTGCACCAAGGGGACCATATACTGTGGGAGACCACAAAACCACAGCTTGTGTGCAAAATAATCCTGGTTATTGATCTTTTTCATCCTTTCACAAGCTACTTCCCTAAGACTCTTAGGGTTAGGTTTGAGGATGGGGTCATGGATGTTATCCCATTCCTCCATTATCTGGGTTTTATCCCTACGATTCGACTTCTTCTTCATAGAGGCTCGAGTGTGAGACCACTATAGCTTTTCAAGAAATATTGGCAAGGTAAGAAATTGTGTCAAAAAAATTGGCCATTGGCATGGCCAACATGGCGTCCATCAAGCTCCGGGCTACCTCTCCTTGTGCTTTTATTTGAGGATTCTGGGCCATTTTAGGATTGTGAATTTTTTGCGATGAAGAAAATTTTGCAACTCAATTAATTTCTTCCCTACAAACTGTGTACTCAAAAACCCTTGCAATGAAATTTGTATTCAAGACTCCTTAGTGTTATTTTTATGTATGCAACACTTGTCATTCTCGACTGGAGTTGTAGACAATGGTTTCCTTTCCTGCAATAAATCTGACATGTATCACCAACTACCTTTATGTGTGTGAAATGAATTCCCACTCCTTTGAAAATACAATCATTCCCGACATGCCTGGTGCAACTAATCCTTCTATTTAGGGTACTATCCCTTGGGAAATTGAGCCCAAAACGAAGAGATACAGACCTTTTGGCATGATTTTGCGCTTAATAACCTTGGGAAAATTAACTAAGCAAGACGCATCATAATTACTCAAAAACATTTGAGTTCATTCCTAGAGACTGAGAAATTCCCACAACCTGACACTTAGCATTTGGTTGTGTGTACCATCACCTGCGCCTACCACCAGCCTAAACTGATTAATTACCTCTTCCTAATTTTCACAAAGCAATTCGTACACAACAACCACAACTTGGTGGGGTTTTCGAGATTGCAACCCCAGGGAAATTCTTGAGTTTTCTCTTGATTTTCATCATGCTTATCATATGCATGTACTTGGCTAGGTCTATAAATATACCTAAGGATATTTAGCAGAAATTATACTGGTAATCGGATTTTTCTGATAAGAGCAATGGATACTCCTATTAGGCTTACTAGTAATAAGTCATAAGTAGCATTCCTAGGTGAGATATCTAGCCGACATTTAAAGTGGATGACTAAGAACAAGTATTCACTGGCAATTATTGTGATAAAATGGGTTTTGGGGAGGGATTTCCTAGAGTATGAGGATAAGTACAGAGTAAATACTGACATTTTGTTGCATCCTTGCTTGAAATTCAGACACCAAAGTGGATGGTACTAAGACTTTTCAAGGATATTTTCTCAAAATGCTACCTCAAAGGCGTTGGAAAAATCATGACTAATGTGGTGTATGGCCTTGGTCTCCCTAGAGCCAGTGATCTCTACCGACATATTGAAGAAGACGCAGTGGTTCCCTGGGTACCATTCTTGAGCGGGTTTCACCTTATGACGATTGGAGAGCATCGTCAAAGATTTTCTTGTGCTTGTGATTTCCTCCTAAGGTGCTACAATGTGGTACTCGGTTACAAAGTGGATTGGTACACTGACTTTAGGAACCTGGTGTTCCCACCTCCAATTGTCATTGTTATCGTGGATGCTCTTGATTTTTTTGTTGATCTTGACACGCCTATTGATGCAATTCCTGGCATTCCTACTACAGCTAATGGTGATGCTACTCCAATTAAGGAATAAATCCTTGTCTATTTCCTTTTGTACATATGCCTTATAAGGCAGTTAATACACATAATCGAAAAGCATGGCCAGAGAGCCATTTTTGAATTGTAATATCTCAGATTATATGAATATAAAGCTCGTTTTAGTCAATTTTCTGTCTCTTTGCACTTCTCTACTTTCTGTAACATAGGTTTCATACCAAATCTCAAGCCAAACAAAACATAAAGGAAATATTTACATAATTACATATTTACATAGGTAAAATGATTAATGATGCTAATTGAACAAGTTGAGGTGAATTTCATTGACTGGAATTCCCAATGCTTCTTTCTCCATATTTTCCAATTTAAAAGTGTTATGTCGCTTGCCTTCAATAATATGAAAAGGGCCTTCCCATAGACTATTGAATTTCCCATGTTAGCCAAGCTTTGCGGCTCTCTTGTTGAATTTTAGCACTAAGTCTTTGAGCTTAAGGTTCTAGTCGAGGATCTTTCTGTCAAACCACTTCTTAACTGCTTGTTGGCAGTTGTTCATGACCATCAAATCTTTCCCTCTTTTCTCTTGAACCTCCAATAGTTTGGCTAACCGGACCTCCATGGCTCTATTTTGTTCCAATTTCAGAGACTTAAACAACTGTAGTATGGTGTGCGGCCTTTGCTTATGGCGGATAGGCTTTGCACCTTCCATTAGTTCTATAGTATGTCAGATGATTTCAAGATCATATATCTTAGGGTCATAATATGACCAGGCCACTACTCCTCCATATCCTTTACAAAAGTGTGTGAGCCATTTTTTTATCATGTTATGGGATGCTTGTCCTGACCTTAAGCTTTATTCCATCTCTGATGGGACAAAGGTCTACATAATCACTTTTGTCTTCCCCAACATCATCGTAGTCGAATAGGTTTTTGAGAGTGACGAGTCCCTTTGGAAACTTTTTAGGCCTGAGCTGGATAATTTTTCCTCAATAGGCCACTACAATCTTTGGTTGGAGTTGGTCAATGAATTCTCCTGAGTGTTGAATGAATGGGGCGGTGTGTTCATCATTCTTTAACACTCACTGACTCTGGTGATTATCTAGGATTGTAGGTTGGACAATTACTTGCACATAGTACATGTTCTCAATCAACTTGGAAGCAAGGTCAAATTGGGACCCAATTATTTCCATGTGATCTGCAGCTACATTCTGCACTCTAGGAACCACTTGAATATTGAAAGCTTCAAAACTCTCAATCAAGTCCCAGACCCTTTGTGTATAAGATCTCACGTGGAAATTATTTGATGCAAAGACTCTCCGAAATTGATTTACTACTAACTCAAAGTCTCCAAACACCATAATTTGTTTAACACCCATTTGCACTGTGAGGTTTAAACCTTGCACTAGGCCCTCATATTCATCTTCATCATTCGAATAGGCAAACTGAAATAAAAAATACCTGAGTGTCTTTTCATTGGATGGGGATGTCAAACATATCCCAAATCTTGCACCAACTTTACATCTTGCTTCACCAAAATGCAGCATCCATAACCTTGAGGCTAGATTTCCCTCGGGTTTCTTCATGACCTTCGAAATCACTTGATCTTCATCATAGTTGACGTAAGTTCCTAACTCGGTGGTATGATAATTTCCAAAAGAATCAATGTTTATAAATTTGCTCAAGAGGACCTCCTCCAGCTTTGTTTTGTCTCTGGTGACCTCCTCATCTTCTAGTAACTCGGTACAATACATCTCATCCTTGGTTATAGAAGTATGAGTAGCCTCAAACTTGATGATGGCTTCATCTACTATGTGCTCCAAATGCAAGGGTTCAGACATTATCTTCCTTTTAACTCCATGCTTGGTCTTGAGGATCAAGTGTGACCAATCCAAGGAAAGATACTCGCCAATCTTGGAAGTGAACTCTCAGGATAAGCAAAGACCAAACATGCGAGGGACATTAATAATCACGATGTCTTGTGGGACAGTGATACTAGGGTACAAGAACAAATTCAAAGGGAGGTTCTTGATGATACCTACAGTATCAACCTTATTTCCATCAAGATGCATAAACCCTTTATTTAAAGGTTCATAACTAAGTCCTAAGGTGTCATCTATTTGCTTGGGCATGATTGTGGTGTTAGCACCCGAGTCAATTATAGAATTGTGGAACAATTTATTACCCATAATGAGGGTCAAGAAGAAGGGTTTCGGTTTAGGATTAACTTTACTTTCAACAGAGACTTCTTCTCTATTGCTCATGAGGGATTTTGCCTGAGATGACACATCAATGGACTTTCCTTTGGAGGGTTTCTCTGCCAACTCTATGCTTGTATCTTCTAGTAGGGCCTTTTGCAGCAATTATTTTTGCTCCCAAATAGCTAAAGTATCCCAAAGAGATACATTAGCAGAGGCTTTCTTCAAATTTTTAACCATATTGAATGGCATCAGGCTCACAGACTTTTGCTCATTAGATCTTGTTTTAATAATCTCCTTACGAGAAGGATATTTTTTTGCAATTTTAGAGGTGCCAGAAGCTTTTTCATGAATATTTTTGGGTTGTGGAGTGACCTGTTTGCCCATGAATCTCCTCTTTAAGAGAGTTTTATAATTTTATTGTACTTGTGGAGCTTCCGTTGTGGACGCCTTGTTCGCAAATACCGCATCTTCTCCTTCCATCCATGAGAAGAGTGTGTATTCGGGAGCTATATTCATTTCTTGCTCCAAGGATATCCCTTGCATCTGCACAGTGAGTACCACATTTTCCATTTGTGGAGAGGTATGTGCATAACCTCTTGAACTTGACATAATACCTTGGTTGTGTTGTTCTGCCACCTTCTGTAGTAAATTTCCACGTGGTCAATTGCGGGGCATATGTGCTTCGTTGCAAGGGTAGCACCAGGGGTTGACATCATCTACGAGATTATTTTTCCTCACTACCAACTCTCTATTTAAACTCGGTGGGACATTAGGTAGTGGAGTAGGGATCAAAAGAATCTAATTACTCAGTTGAGCCTATAGACTCATGTGTGTACCTCCTTGGTATTGGTTCTACTGGTAGGAAGGTCTTCCACCTTGGTAATTTTGGTAAACTGGATTCTAGGGCATGGACTGATTCCACTTGATGGTATTTATTTCATTTGAAATACTTCATAGAAATTCCTTGGCATCATTCATCTCATCCCCTGAATCATATAATGTAGAAGTGAAATTCTACTTTGCACTCAAATATGCATACATAGATTGAGGAGAAGCGAGTGCGCTAGTTGAAGCTATCTCAGGGGGGAGAGTTGACAATTCTGAAAATATAGGCATGGTAGGTTGAGGTGGTAGCTTTTTGGAATCAATCAAATTGTTCTTCATTTTAACAACAATGTTATACACGTTCGACAAGGTGTTCCCACCAAGGGACTGAATCATCATTGAGATGTTGATGTTGATAGATTTTAGGTAAAACATGAATGCCAAATTAGGAGGCGAGTGGATCATTATTTGGATCCTTTGCCAAGTTGTATGGAACCTGGCATTGAAGTCGGTCATGGCCTCTTGAGGGGCCTTCTTGATAGTCACCAACTGCTAGAATAGTGAGGACCAATCTTCATTGTTCAAAAAATGCTCATAGAAAGGATCTCCAAGTTAGTCCCAGGTACTGATGGTATTGGCTCCCAAAGTACAATGTGAATCAAGGGCCTTGCCTTTGAAAGAGGTTGTGAGTAGTCTTAGTGCTACATTTTGATCAGCTATGCCATGCACCAGACATACATCTGCCACATCTTGCAGATGTTTGGATGGTGTCTTCGAGCCATCTTCAGTGAATTTTGGTACAACCTTCAAAGAAAAGGTCGGGATATTAGCCCAAATGTCTAGTGCTACTGGTGCTATGAGAGGGATTCTAGTGTCCTTTCCACATAATTTTTGTTAGCTATTGGCAACATGGCTGGTGGAGGGGTTTGGACATTTACCAGACGAGTTCTTGTTCAAATTATTACTAGTGATGGCACTAGCAAGCTAGGATTATTCATAGTCTAGGATCTAGTAACATTTCTATGGCTCATACACCCTCTTCAAATTTGGATATATTCAATTTGAGTCCCACTGGCATGCCAAAAAAAGAAACTATTGATGCTTAAAATTGCTAGGAAAATAACCTTATGGGAAACTTAGTTAATAGGGGGACCAATTGCGCTAAACTGAGTAACCTCTTCGATTTTTAAAGAAGCTGGCTCTTCTTGTAATTGGGGGTTTGGAAAGGGAAAAGGAAGTAGATATGAAACAAAACTAATCTAAGGTGATGCACTAGAATTTAAATTCTTAGACACAGGAAACCTTCCTTTCAGATACGGTTTGAGGGTCGTTCAACAATATGCTATGTCCGAGAATAATAGAAACAAAGATGAATATCTTAAGTAATTTATCAAATGACATAGTATAACTTCAACATACATCTACTGATCAAGAAGAGTTTGAAACATGATCCAAATAGTAAATTTCTATTGAAGTCATAAAATTTGCAGATAACTACTTAATACAATAAAAAAACACAGTATCATGTCTTATATCGACTAAGAAATAGAGGTCGAACAATGGGAACATTCTATAAATCTCAATACAATAATCAAAAACACTACAAAGGCTTAGGCTTTTTTGTCTCTTTTTTGTCAATTTTTGAACCCTTTCTAAGAGAGCAAGAGCAGTATATATGGATCATCCACCACCATTGAGCCAGTAGCTGAAAATATTCCCAGATACGAGTAATGATACCCATTGCCATGATTTCCCAAGGCTGTTACAATAGAAAGATTCAGTTCATCACACGCAGTCGCCCTTGAACAAGATTCACCTTCCAGCAAATGATGGTTGTGGTCCTAAAGAAGAAGTAACGAGCCTCTTCGAGTGACACATGTCACTCAACCATATAGTTGGTTGGGACACGTGGAAAAGAGACAGAGCCTCTTCATTACTCATTCCAATCCTTCGATTAAAATCCCCGCAGAGCTGACACATGGAGATGTTTGCATTCGAACACTTCTCGTGGGGATTGCCAAAAAGCTACCCACGGAATGAAGCGACATGGAAAGCGGGCATTGCTCAATAGTGAAACAAAGGAGAGAGGGCCTCTGGCATGTGTGCTTCTGACATGTGGAAAATATATGGAGCCTCAAAGAGAAGGGAAGAATTCCCTTCAATGAGCGCATGATGGACACATGGAGCAAAATGTCCAAATGCGATGGAAAAGGCATCGATGATATTCAAACATACAAGACACGGGCCGAGGGTTATGTAAAATAGTCAATTATTAACCTAAAGGGAGCTATAAGGATTTTTAATCCATAGATACATTGTACGGTGCAAGTTATGTTCACCAGTTGTGAACTGTGGTTTTTTTTTTCTGGTTGAGGTCTGAGAGAAATTTTATTGGTCCAGATTTATCTTTGGTCAAGTCTTATGACTTGTAGTTCTAGAATTGAGTTACCTTGATTTTTTTGAAGATAATTTCGACATTTGGAAGATTCGTGCTTAATGGTTCTATGTGTTTTACACTGTTTTGGACGACCTTGTGTTGAACACTACCTTCTAAGTTGATGAAGCATGTTGGATCTATTTGGTCCCTATGAAGCATGTGTTTGGGTTGCCCTCATTCTAATTCCACCCTAACATGTTTGGCGCTGACCTAATTTGAATTTGAATATTGGATGGTTGACTTTAGATATGTTTCAGAGTTGAAGATGGTATAAATACAGGATGAGTTAGTAAGGAAGGATGAGTGAGAACAAAGGAAAAGAGACAAGAGCAAAAAGATAATAGAAATAAATGCAAATCAGTATGTGTGTATGATGTGAGTGTGGCAGATTAGTCTGAATCCTAAATGCTAAGTTTTTGGATGCAGTGAGTAGAAGGTGTACTCTATCATTCATGCATGTCTGTGAGTGATTGTGATGGATTTCTCTGTTGCATTGAGATTGTCATTTATTTGTAACATATCTCTTTTATCTTCTCTGTATCTCTATGGCAGTGATCCCTCCGGGTTGTTAGCCCTGTTGGACAGTGAGTCCTGTTTCGAACAGTAAGTCCTTGTTTTGGCAGTGAGCCTCTTGTAATCGGTCTTGATATTCTCTATAGTGTGAGTTAATCCTCATTGTGGTTTTTCCCTTTGTAGTGTAGGAAAATGCATACCCTTGCATTTTCACAATTTTTTGGGCCCACCTTGCTTTATTTATCTTTATTTATGTCTTAATTGGTTCTATTTTGCATCCACAAGCCTAATAAATTATATCTTTTTCTGGCTAATCCTGGCAATCATCAAAGGTAAAATGATCATTTAATGATTCTATCTATGTGTGCCTGATTTTTGGGTCGATCCTAAAATGTCACCTAGGGCGTCTTAGTGCCCCAAAGGTCTTGGGACCCTAATTTTGAATACACATACCTATTTTAGATCTTGATATCTGAATTTCTTATCTTGGGCCATTTCTATGATATGTGGGAGTGATCTTGCATGACATGGACTTGACAACATATTAAAAAATAAAAATTTGAATTGTCAATTCTCATACTTTTCCACTAACTATTGAGAGTTAACTTGATACATGTCTCTATGATAATTCACCATATTTAAATAAATTCATCTAAGAATTTGAGAATCATTTGATAATAATAAGCATAAAAGAGTTGTAGACATTTAAAAATGACCTAACACATATCACACAACCTGAATGACATTTTCTCATCATTGACATCATTATCATCTAATATCACTACATTTCACATCAATTACATCAAAAAACCTAATTTCCTCTATTAATTGAATAATATTACATTATTTAATTAATTCACTATTTTATTATTTTTGACTAATTGTAACGCCCCGCCATGCAAACCCCATAGGACAACTACAACATTAACAGAATATTTTTTTTTGAAAACAACTATTACATTTTGCAGCATTAAACATTTATACAACATAGATATAACATAAATCATTAACCTAATCCTATGGGGTACATGGTGTGTTACTTAAACGAACCCAACAATTAAGCGATAAACAATACTAAATAAAGCAGAAGAAAGAAACAAGAATAAAACATAATATAAGTATGGCATACATTTAACAAGAATAAGATATATACTCATAAACATAAATCACATATTATTATATTCATCTTCAGAGTTCCAAAATTATAAACGTGGAATATATTTCCACAGATACAACACAATATAATACCAAAGTTACATTACAAGGCCACTTCCCTTATAACATTGGGAAGGGTACAATCATAATACAAAAGTACAATAATGAAAGAGAATTCTTCAAAGGTACAATCTTCTTCCAGCAAGCTCTGAGATCACTACAACTGCATCCATGCCACAATCACAATTGGGGACCCAATGGGTGCATTGCACGTTTCCACCCGACTGTGTGAACCTGAAGGAACACCCCTAGTGCAAGGAGTTGATAAGAAAGAACCCTTGGCCACAAACTCAAATATAAAGGACTCACATCCCAAGACTCAAGCCCACGAAACAACATAAACATCAACAGTAACTAAAACAACTTCAGAGGCAACAAGAACAAGGGAAAACAAAGGGGCACAATGGGAGAGTGTCATCGCATGGCCTTACATGAATTCACCAGACTACCTATAATCTAGGAGCCGCCTCCATCTATGGTTAACCAGACATCCTATTTCAAGGTGTCGCCCCATAGGGTGACTCATGCAGAGCCACCTACCTTTCGTGAAGACAAGGTAGTGACCTTACCAACTAGGCCTTTCCACTCATCCTTAGCCTTTGGGAGCACTAATGGCAGGGGTGAGGTGTATGTTTATATCTTGTTATGTGATAACTAACCCAACTCACTAGGTAAGTTAATTAGGTTTTCACTTAATTAGTGAAACTCTTTCAAGGGTGACCACTTGTACTTTGGCCCCAAGAAGAGCCACTCTCTCCTATGGTTTCCCTAAAATCAAAACCAAGAAATGAGTACCACAATGTACAACCAAAAAGGATCTTAAATCACAATAAGGTACCACCCACAATTACCCACATGGTATCAACATAAACCAAAAAGATGCAACCATAGAAATACATTCACACTTCCCTAACCTTTGGAGATAACGCTAATTCCACATAAGAACAAACTAAAGTGTCGCATTCAACTAAATAACACCACATCATTAACTATAAGGAATTTAAATAATAAATCACACAAGTCTCATATCCGATACACATTTTCATCTATTAAAAAAATCAAAATAAAGAATTCACTAATATTTCCATTTAACCCAAGACAATAATCGATTTATTAAATATCATCCTACTTTTAAATAATCCATTTATTAAATATCTAAGTTTACAACTTGCTAAAAATCTAATTAAAGAGCAACAATGACAATTCCATGATTATTTAAACATAACAAAAATGAACTTTAAAAAAATTAAAGACATTAACTTAATTTATTAAAACCAATTATAAATCACTTATTAATTTCAATTCTTTAACTATATATTTATTTTCTAGTTTAAAATAAATCTTTTCCCCACACAGATTATTCTAAAATCTGATTTTTCTAAGATAGTGGAAATCTAATCTTTTAAAAATCAGTTCAAAGTAAAAAGTAGATTTAATACATTAATTTACTAGGTTCGGAATCTGATTACAATACTTAGTTTTTCAACAACTATTCTGATATTACAAAATACAGCTAGACTAGAATGATAATGAAATCAGAATCTATAGTATATTTCAAAATACAATTTGACTAAAATGATAATTAACTCAAAATCTACTAATATAAATTTACTCACAGTTTAATATTTTTCCAGAATAAAACTTATTTCTACCTTTCAATTAAATATACTCATTTCCTATATATATACTATATGCATACCTATATGTATATACACATATACATATATGTGTATATACTAGAATAAATAATTATTAATTCTACTAAATATTGCTGCAAATAAAACACAGCAATATACTGAATATTCCAATTCCATAGAATATATACACATACATATATACATATATATATGTATATATATGTATATATATATATATGTATATATATATATATGTATGTATATATATATATGTATGTATATATATATATATATCCAACAAAATAATATTAAAACTGCCATAGAACATAATATAATATAATATATATATATTATATCTTAATAAAATCGCATTAAAAATAAATTGAAGGCCAATGAATTAAACAAGCAGCGAAGGCAAGCATACTACATGGGTCTTATTTCATAAGACTGGGCACATATGAATTGGGGGAGGGGCGGTTATAAGCACAGTCGTACACCCCTTTCCCATGGTCGCACTAAGGAGTGGGGAGCATGGTGGAGGCTCTACCTCCACATCGTCATCCCCTTATGGAGGCGGCGATGGGAGGCAACACCTCCCTCAGCCTTCCCCCACCATAAATATATATACACCAAAAAAATAAAACAATACAAACTACGAAATCAAACATTTCCCCATTTCATTGTATGATGCCCGCAACAATGACAGGGGTTTATAATAAATTTCAAACAGTAATATATATATATATATTTTATCCATCAAATTTCCCATAAAAATAATTACAGCAACAACAAAGAGAGTACAAAAATTTCCAGAATGAACAAATTGGGTAAATACGGGGAATGAAAAGAGGATTCTTACACGGAAAGAAAATTATAGAGGTTTATAACTGAGAAGATACTATGAACAGAGGGAATGAAATTTTGATTATTTACAACAAGAATCGAGAATAAAATGCAGAGAGGAAGGAGAAATCTATAGGCAAATAAATCTAATTACAGAGAATAGGATTTCCCAAACATTCACAGAAAGCAAATTTTCTCTTTTAAAACTAAAATTTACAGAGATCAGTTTACGAAATTGAAATTACCCAAAGTCCTTCGCTAGATTCGATTCGACGATAAAATTTTGCGTTGCACGATTCCAACCAGCTGCAACCTTCTGCAAATTCGGAGATTCGAAACCCCAGCAAAACAAATTTGAAAATAAATCCCAATACAACCAAAATCTAATCTCCTTTGTAAATTTTGACAAAAAGCAACATAGAGAATTTAATCCTCGGAAAATTTTCACCACTTTTTTTTGAGTTGCAGACAAGAATTTTCATTTTTCTTTTTCCTCTCTCTTGCTTTTTCGAAAAAGCACTATTTGGAAATATACCTTTTCAAAAAAAGCAAAGTCAGAAATTGCCATTAATTTTCTGACAATTTCCCATGCAATTGCCACTTAACACAACATTCTTTCAATTTTCCATTTTCAAAAGAAGCATCTTCCTTAGTTAATTTACACAAATTATGCATTTTAATATTTAATTTCATTTTAAATAAAATTGGCTTTTGAAAATAAACAATTAAATAATATTAAACTAAAACATTATTTCAACTTAGTTATAATTTAAGTTTAAAATATATTATTAAATTGTCATTCGATGATAATAATTTCCATAGCTTTATTTTAAAATAATCCATAACAATTAATCTATTTATTGATTTAAATTAAAAGATAACTCACATTTTACAATAATAATAAAAGTGCTAATGCACCCACAAATTTTTCAAAAGTATTAATATTATTAACAACATTGAACATTTTTTAATTAATATTTTGTGCCATAGAATAGTATTTAAATTAAAATCATAAAGCACTAGTCAAATCCATAAACACAACTTATAAAAGTCATGAAATAAAATGACTTAATTTAAAACCATACCACACGAATGAAGTATGAATAACACATGAACAACCACTGGACCAACCACTGACATAGATGGGGGTACTTTCTTACCAACTCCCTAACCACATCAAACCATTGGGTATGTAGGGTGTGCTCAAACCCGACAATGCAGGTGGAGTCGGTACCTGGTACCTGCATTCCTACATAACACCAAACATTGAACAACATGTACATATGCATATAACTCATAGTCAAACACATTTTGAAGGAGAGTTACAGTGAGGCAGGGTGCTCACGGATGAGCGATGCCACCCCGTCTCCTTCACCCGAATCAAATACAGTAATCAAAATCTAAGTATCACATCGTCAATATAACTCACACAGTAACATCATCATAACATAAGTATCCCACACATAAGTCTAACTCTCATAAGCAAATAACTATCTGCCACACCCAACACATGGCAGAAAAAATGTCTAATAGATTATCAAATATGCATCATAACATAATCAGAAATCACACTGAAATAAATACACACACCAAAGCAATATCAAAGTATCAGAACATGAGAGGCACTACACTAATTAAATTAAAAAAATTATTTAATAAAGACCTAATCTAACTGTTATCTCCTAATAGTGCACCCTTGTTGAGTAAACTCAGCCTATTGGTGAAACATTGGAAAGCCTCCCTGATTGTGGGCTCAAATATGGAAGCTAACCTCTAAAGTAAGCTGGCTCTTATGGTGTTCACCTAAAAACTAACTAAACTAATGCTTTTGTTGGGGAAAGGGTAAGAAGGAAACATGAAAATAAAACTACTTCCTAAGGTGATGCACCAAAATGATTATCTAAAAATTGCATGGCTGATTTTACACACAACTTAATCAATAACAAAGCTTTCACATACACAACTCAGGGGTTCATATGCTTTTGCATCAATGTTTCATAAGAAGGCTATAATTCTCACAATCCTAGAAGGAAAATGTAATTTCTTCGCAACTTGAAATTGCTTGCATCACTAACACAACCTACAACCTGCAAACATACATATATGTTTTGCATAAAGGTGCTACTAATGAGACACAATAACAATGATGATATACTTCACATGAAATTTCATCAATCACTTAAACACACACAATGAAACAAAATTTGAGAAGCCAAAACTTGCTTGACTTTATTGATCTCCAAAGGTGTAATACTGTTATACATGTCTGTAAAAGAGTTACAAATGTTATCTCTTGCGAAAGAACGTCCAAAAAAGTTACAATGTAGCATGAGAATGAAAATAACTCACTTCAAACTGTTGTTTGAAGTTGCTTTATGCTTTCCCAAGTAGTTGCACAAAGATAGGAATCTCAAACTCCCTTAGTCGTGCACAACAATAAAGCCTATTTTTTAGCCCCTTAAACAACTCCAAAAAGGCTTATGAATGAAGAAAAGGTCAAGCCTTGACCTCACCTACCATAAAGGTACCTAAAAATCCTCCTAGATGCTTTCCAAGACCTTCCAAATTGACTCAAAACCACTCCTATATTCTCTCCACTTATTTGTCAACTTCTTCAACTTCTCCTATATGCTTAGCACTTGCACATAAATATTCAAACTAATTCCCTCCCTTTAACTTAAACTTGAAAACCAATGCCTCTTATCTTGTATTTACGTAACACTAATTAAAGTGATTTATAGTTCACCACTTTAATAATGTCTTACATTTCAAATTTGGTGCAAAAATAAAATCACTTGAGTTGACCATGCTTTGAGAAACAATGCAAAAGGGACCATTTGGTTAGATGCAAAATATGCAAAAGGGAACATAAGGAATTCTAACACTTTATACAAGGCATTAGTTCATGTTGAAAAAGTTTAAAATAAAGGCAAAAAAATTCCATTTGTTTGTTGACCAACTTAGGGTTTTGGAAAACCCTAGACACAAAATGTGGCCTCAATACATAATTCACTTTCATTTTTTCACTTAGCACTTCTGGAAACTTTGTTCCACTCTGCTTTCATGAGGGTGTCACCATGGTTTCTTGCATCTAGAGGTTGCATGAGATTTTTAGAGTTCTTTCATGCAAATTCTGTGTAAAACACATCAAGGTCGAGCTTGATAAGCCTCCTCTTTGTGCAAACAAGGCTATCATTCATTATCTATGAACAAAATATGTTGCCTCGAGCTTTGTTTATGTAGAAAAAATGAGCATGTGTTGATTTATTTTATGTATTTTCATGCTCGATGTTTTGATTCTTTTGCAAGCAATAATGAGAAGAATATTTGTTCTGGGTTTATATTTCACACCCCTTGCTTCCATGCTTTTACTCATGTAAAAATCTTGAAGATTTTAATAAAATGCCACAGGTTGTGCCATTCAATCTATGCATTCTATGGAAAAATGAAGAAGTTTCTCTATACCTTGGCTCGGCCTCACACTTTTTCATGTAGGTACTCAAGGCTTTGCTCCTTTGAAGGTCGTAGCTTCTCCATTATGAACTCTTCTCTATCAACTCTTTACTACATATTCTGGGTTTTCATTTCTATTTTTCTCGAGGGTTTTGCAAAATAATTGAGGGCTTTCCATTCTGAGGTTACTACCTCGGTAGACTATCTTTCTATATGACTATACGGTCTCTTATATGTTGCTCTCTATCATATAGGCATTATCCTCTCTTCATTGTCATCTATGAAATAACTGTCCTCTCAATCTGGAAAACTTAAAAGTATCCAAATGTTTCCTTCATGACATGATCTGTGTTGATAACATCCATGAGAAAGAGTTCACTTGCATATATAATTTGTTGTCCTTAAGGGCAATGATGACCATTAACATTAATTGGCACTGTCAGATTTATTGTGACTACCCTTTGAATAGTCTTCGTGACTTTTCCTGAAAGATGCACTCAATGCTATCATTATGGTTGTCCTTATGCATATAATCATTGCATCTTTACTCATTGTGGTTCCATTGAGCAAGTATTTTTCATTTATGACAGTTACTTTAGTCAACTCATTGTCATGAGTGATGGGTGCTTGTCTTGAATGTTGACAAGTATGATGAGTTTACACTCCTATCCCTCTTAAAAACTGAGAGGGAAACATGTTGGGCTCAACCCTTGTGGGAGCCCATTTTACTCCACATGCTATGATGTCAAATGTAGAATAATCCAACAATGAAAATGTACCTATCCCTACACAGGGAACAAACATGTTAGATAAAACAATGAAGCTCAAAATTGATGGGGATTGATGATGATCTTATGCTTTTCCTTTATATCTGTGGAAATTGCAAAACTAATTTAATGCCTTATGAGACTACATTATATATTTGTTGATATTGCATATGAAGATAATATGTATCCTGAGCTCTAACACCAACTTCTCAATCCCTTGCAGGTAACTTCCAGAGCATCAAAGCAACTTTTGGTGCAACCAAGCAAGAGGAGCTAAAGATTTAGCAGATCAACTTTGGGGTTCATCATTTAGGCAATGATGGATCCCTATTCCTTTCATATGCTTTTCCTTTCTTCAAATGTATAGTTTACATCTTGTATTACATTGAATCAGTTATTCCCACAACTCGTGTGGGACACCATACATTTGTAATTATGAATAAAAGACAATATTTTATGCAAAGCTTGTGCAATATTTTCTCTTGTAAACACTTGCATAATAAAATATAATTCATTTGATAATAATTTTTTGCATATAATGAACACTTAACAGAATCAAATGTGTACCTTTCATTCTCTTTTTCATGATCATTGTTGTCTCAACTCTACTTGATTGAGCTGAAAGAAAAATTAGGTAACATTTTTGGCGATATCTGCTAAATGCTTGTATTATAAGCATCAAGACCAATAGCATCAAGCTATCCATTGGGCATAGGAATCAATTCTTATCCTTTTCACTCAGAAAAACCTTTGTAACTCATATGTTAGGAACCATAGAGTAACAAAATTAAAACTAAAAACAATGACCATGGCTCTATTTAGGATAGGACCAACAAGTTGTGCAACAACAGTTCTTGGAAAATGAAAACTAAAACTCAAGCCTACTCTAACCTACTCTAACCAGCAAAAAAATTGGTCAAACAAACCCATTAATTGGATTTGTAAAATAACTCCCCCTTCTAACCAACAACAAATGCATTCCATGTTTATGAACTGTTGATAAGAGGTGGAAAACAAGAAGATACCCCACAAATTGTTGTAATGCTTCATGAAGAATATAACCAAACTCACTCACTACAAATTTGGAATGAATGAGTGAATTGTGTATGTTGTCCCACAACTACAATTTCAACATTAGGAGCATTGATAACTAGTTGGATCTTATTGGTACCCCTCATGGCTAAATCTTTGATCAGGAATCCTCTTGAAAGGATGAAATATGAATTCTTACTACTGGTTTTTTTATCATGCATTGTTGATTCTACTTCATTATGTTGATTAGTCTGCTTCATTTTTAGTGACTCATTTGAAAATATGGTCACTTCCAGCTTTTTCTCTTGCTACCCAAGGTAATCCTCCTCTACAGGTTGATCCTGTCGTGCAAGTATTTCCTCCTCCAAAGATGTTGTTTCACCTTCTGATTGTGAAAAAGATAGCTCAATATTATCTTCAAATTGGTCCTCTTTGTGGCAACCCTCTTGAGAATGAGTGAGTTGGGTTTGATGTCCCACAACTACAATTTCAACATTAGGAGCATTGATAATCGATTGCATCTTATTGGTACCCCTCATGGCTAAATCTCTAATTGAGCATCCTCTTGAAAGAATGAAATATGAAATCCTACTATTGGTTTGTTGATCATGCATTGTTGATTCTACCTCATTATGTTGATTAGTCTACTTCATTCTTAGTGTCTCATTTGGAAATATGGTCACTTCCACGTTTTTCTCTTGCTACCCAAGGTAATCCTCCTCTAAAGGTTTCTCCTACCATGCAAGACTTTCCTCCTCCAAAGATGTTGTTTCACCTTCTGATTGTGAAAAAGATAGCTCAATGTTATCTTCAAACTGGTCCTCTTTGTGGTAGCCCTCTTGAGGAAACAAAACATGAATGCGCTCATGTTTGTTTACTTCTTCTTGGTGCTCAAACACTTGTTCAAGCTTGTGAACGTTTTGTTCTGATTTAGCGTGATTGGCAACTTCTTCCAATAGGTTTGATTCTTTTTCATCCAATTTGGAGATAAAAACTTAAAGGTCATCCCAAAATGAACCTTCCTCACCCTCTTCATGAGATTCTGATGGAGGATTTTTTTCTACTTCATAATAGCTCTCAGCCAGCTATGTAGGCTCCATGAAAGTCTTACTTTTGCACTCCTCTTCTTGATCCAAGGCTCCATTATCCGATTGACCGTCTTCAACTGACAACTCATCAAATTGTTTGATGTCTTCTTGTTGCTCTGAAACTGATGTTGATGTAGTAAAAAACACACCTTCTTCATCATTTTCAATGAAAGAAGGTAGTTCATGAAACCAAGTTGTAGGATGATCTTCTTGATCGGCCTCTTTTACTTCTTCACCTTGCTGCCCTAGTTGACTTATTGAAATAACTTGATCATTGTCAACAAAACTAGGAAGATCATTAGCTAAAACATTAAAAGATTCCTCTTGAAAGGTCTTCTCTTGTTAAATCTTTTTCTGCTCTAATCGGTAATACTCTACAACTAAATGTAGTGAATTTATATTTCTAATCTTCTCTATGATGAGTGAGCTATTCTGACCAATGGGTTGCTCTATAACTACACTAGGTTGTACCTGGTTACTTTCCTCAACTTGCGAAGGATGAAGGCTTGTGAAACTTGGAATTCAAGCTTAAGAGGTTGATTTGAAGAGTTAAGTGTTTTACCTTGCCTAAAACTTGGAATTTCATATTCTTTTGTAGGAATTCATTCAAGCATTAACTTCATTTGCTTCTCTTTGATAGCTAGCTTCCTACAAGATACTCCTCATAATGCCTTCTTTGAAAATCATCTTCTTTTTTACATTGATAATCTGAATAAACCCATTCTTCCTACTACTCATTATACTCATGATCTCCCTCATACTATTGATTCGCTTCGATTTCACTCATTTTCCCTTGAAAGTTCAACAATATGTCTTTGCAATCCATGTCTTCAACACCTTGACTCTGATTAGGAAAATAACTATGTTGATTGGAAACAAAAAACTACTGTTGGGACTGATTCTGAGCATAAGCATGTTGATATGAAGGTTGAGTTGGTGTGGGTGGGTGGAAAGATTATTGAACATGCTAGTTTTCTTGAAAAACCATAAAATTTGAACTAAAACCATCAGCATGATTGGCCTGATATGGATCATAAGGATGTGGATGAGCAACATTTTCATGATATGTTGGGTGATATGACATGCTTCCATGAAACATAGACATGTTTATTCATTCAAAAGCTATAAAAATAAGCAAAAATCAAAATTGCTTGAAATAAAACAACATTTAGCCATAGTGAAACCACAAAAATACTTCTCAGAGTCATCAAGTGTGTTGATTTCTTACCTCCAAAGATTGAGATTGCTAATGTACACACCAAAGACCAGCAATGAAATGACGAGCTTTGAACTGTGAGAGTTCAAACTATCCCATCAAGCATGCCAAAAACTATTATCTCCTAATAGTGCACCCTTGTTGAGTAAACTCGGCCTTCTGGTGAAACATGGTCTGAACCAGCCCTCTCTGGAGGTTCTTTCCATCATAGGCAACCCATGAACTTGGAAACATCCCATGTTTCACTAGTAGGCTAAGTTTACTCGACAAGGGTGCACTATTAGGAGATAACACTAACTTTATTCCTCTTGATTAATGAAATAGCGTCAATTATTTAATTATATTGCTAATTTACCTTATTCCCCCAAATTAATTAAATTATTACCACTTAATAGTTTAATTAAATCACTTTCCCCTAAAATTGAATAATTAAATTAATTATTCAAAACATTATCCAAAAAGAGGTCAATAAAACAAATACAACTTTGTTTGTAAAAGTCAAACATGACTTGCACATTCAAACTCAAAAAGGCTTAATTAATCAATTCAATTAAATAATACCCTCACCCACTTTTATGATAGAGCAAATTACGGTCACTAATTGCTCACTCTGATTGGCTAATTGATTGATCTATTTCCTGACTAATTCATCTATTTCCTAACTCATTCATCCATTTTCTAACTAATTCATCTATTCTTCAATCCCATTGAAAGCTCAACTTGATTTCCTCAATTCCACAGATTAAATATTCAATTTATTCTTATTGATCAATCAATATCCTTAATTGATTCGATCACAAAAGCTAACCAAGCAATCTAATTCTTCTCAACAACTTTCAACCATTGATCTTGATTCAACATTGTTTAATCTTACATGTTCATCTCAAATCATAAAATCTATATAACAATCCTCTTCATCCTCAAAAACTATCAAAGAATTGACATCTTTTGTGCAATGAAGTAATGCTAAATTGTCATTCAATTTCTCGAGATCTTTTACACACATATTTGATTACCATTCACACACATTGGAGCTTTTGCAAACCTATAACGGAGGCTTCCCATTGATACAACAATCCAACATCATTGTGAATACACTTCAATATAAAATGGGTAACGATATAATTAATTGAATTAATTTGTTTGTTCTTTGTTTGTATTATCTTAGTTCATTGAATTCAATAATCTTGTATTGCTCATTTCATGAGTAATGGGTATCGAATCTATCATTGTTTTCATTTATATTTGATTTCCTTATGCTTC
Organism: Sequoiadendron giganteum; assembly: GCA_007115665.2. Classification (NCBI taxonomy): domain Eukaryota; kingdom Viridiplantae; phylum Streptophyta; class Pinopsida; order Cupressales; family Cupressaceae; genus Sequoiadendron; species Sequoiadendron giganteum. The sequence goes on along the minus strand of CM021109.1, from coordinate 389,656,703 downwards.
TCGATTTCCCCCTTACACATTTTGGCATGCCCGGTGGGACCTCAGTCCTTGACACTAACCTTTTTGCAAGTTTTAATTGAGCGGTTATAAGTTCTAGAACACAGTTGTATTTTCCATAAATGCACTTGAAAAAAAATTATGCCAACACTATAGGAATCTTATGCGGTCGTTCCTTTGTTTCAATCGCGATTGCACTTTTTCAATTGCTATTGAAAAAACAAACCGCTTTTACTTCAAAAACAGGTCTGCTTTTGACATTTGGACTAATTTTGCACATAACATGGTCACTTTTGACAATGAGGACCACAGTCGCTGAAAATAACAGGGCCACTTTTGACTAAAATTTATGCTTCTACTTTGTGTATTTTTATTCAAAATCTGCAAAGTATTTTTGTGGATTTCTAACGCTAATGAGTGCTTGTTTTGGATATTTTGTGTTTGTTGACTTTGTTTATGCAGCTCTTGCAAGGATATGGTACACTTTACATCAAGAAAAACTAATGATTTTATTGTAGCGAAGGCGAACGATCCAAGTCCAACTTTTCAAAAGCTTTCTTAGTTTAGGAAAACGCTTTGAATTGGTGCTTAACAATTGAACCCCACAACTTGCACATTTCAATTTGGTGTCTTAAAATGAACTTTTCAAAAAGATTTCTAGTTTAGGAAAACACTTCAAATTGGTGCTTAACAATTGAACCCCACAACTTGCACACTTTCAATTTTGTGTCTTAAAATGAACTTTTCAAAAACTTTCTAGTTTAGGAAAATCTTTCAAATTGGTGCTTAACAATTGAACCCCACAACTTGCACATTTCGATTTGGTGTCCTAAAATGAACTTTCAAAAGCTTTAATAGATTAGAATAACACTTCATTTTTGGTGCTCATAAAATGGAATGCTTTCTTTTGACCAACGCTTTCATTATGTTGACGAAATGATTTTATTTTTTTGACCATATTAAGACAAGGCCATTAGAAACACTCAAGAATTAGTGCTTAAAACTGAACAAATATATTATGATTTGCACACTGTTTAAACTTCATTTTTTTTTTATAGTGCCACTCGAGGGGCTTAAAAATAATATTGCAATGGATTGTATGTAGTGTCTTCCATGTTTGGCAAACTAAGTGTCTATCCTCTCCCCTCACATCTTTTTGGTGATCTTGGGTGATGAAAAGCACTTTTAGTTTCACACTTGTTTCATTTCAAGCATCACCTTTAGAGGGTCTACGTTTGAGACACATCCCGAGTTGGAGAACTCAAAGGCGACTCAAAGTAGTTTTTCCCTTAGACCGCTATATAAATGGTCAAGGCTAAATGCCAAACAACTTCATCGGTGATTACTTTGTCATCAGTGTCATTCACAAAAGGGGAGGTACCATTTGGTATATAAGGACCCGAGTAAGTTGGTTAAAGCCTTAAGTGCCTTGTTGGGTGCTAGCAAAGCGTTGGATCCTGAGCATGACTAAGAACCAATGTAGTAGAGGACACCTTTTTTAGCCAAAACATTCTTTGAAATTGGTGCATCGAAATTTACTTCTGAGAAGTTACCAAGTCCAATTTATGGTTGAGATGAAAACACTATCCATAAGTTGCGTAAAATCATCCCTTCGGTAAGCCCACCTAAAAGAACATGCCTATTTCTAGGCTATAAATTTTATTCACGAACTTGCCAAAATTCTCAGTTACTTTGGACATCAAACACTTTGCTTGATTTAAAATGAACACGTCAAAACAAACATTGAACTTGGTTATCAAATATCAAACCCTTTGGACTTAGTGTGAATACCTTTGAAAAAATCCCTATATTTGCACTCCTTAAATGATATCTTAAACAAATATCTCTAAAGGTTTTTGGATATTTAGGCTTACATTTCAAGTCACATTAAGAACAAAGTCAACATTGGGAACTATGGCTTTAGTATTTTGACTTTCACAAACTTTGAGCTTTTATGGAAAGAAACTTGCTTAAGCTATAGACATTTAGGGTCAACTAGTTTTGATTGTTGTGTTGTCTAGTATCACTTGTCAAAATATCAAGACAAATTAGAATCAAAGAAGATATCAAAATTACAAACTTGGCCACATTACCATCAAAACAAAAAAATTGGAAACAAATATGAAGAGAAGCCGCTACTACTGTTATTTCTACCGCTATTGATCTAAGAACTGATGTAGTCAACCAAAAACCTATCACTATCACTCTCTACCTTTTGCAGTTATTGATAAAAATTTATCGCTCTCACATAAGAGAAATATAGTTGACTTAAGAAAAATGTTGTTACAAAAACTTGTCGCTATTGACTTGATCATTACTGTAGTTGACATAAAAATTTCTCATAGTTGCTTAAAAACATTGTTATTGCTCTCTATTTTAAATCGTCCCTATCAAAACAAAATGCTATTGCTAAAATGAACCACTTCTACCGGAAATACTCATTGCACTTCACCTATGATTGTGCCACAATTGACATAAGAATTGCCACTTTTTCTAGACTTATCGCTATTGAATTCATTGTTTCACCAGTCAAAAAAATTGTTTTAGAGACCACTTTTGATAAAACTATCACAACTAACACAAAAGCAATTGCCACTATTGACATAAACATAACCGCTTTTACCAAAATTTACCACTATTGAGCCCTTTCTTACCAATCACAAACTAAAACAAAGGCCACTTTTTCTCTAATTTTTACTGTAATTGTCCTAAAATTGAATGCTACTATTGTAAGGATTGTCGTTTTTGCCTTATTTTCTAGTGAAAATCAAAGACTAAATCCAAATTGGTTACATATTTCACCTTGTAAGAACAAAAAGAATCCAAACTTCCAAAACATGTTATATCTACATCAGTCCCTATCTATTTACAAAATCAAACAACCCAACCTTGTTTTAGGATTCAAAATTAAAACACAACTTCGATTACTCCTTTACTCAAAATTCTAAGATATCAGCATTTACTTGAACCTCAATGCTAGTTCAAGTAAATAATCAAAACATATCCTCTAGAAAGATGAAGTGAAATATCGGTCCAAGTTTTCAACATCTTGAATCCCAAAGTTAGCATCATTTCTAAAACATACATCAAACATCACCCACTTTATGACCATTTGGCATCCTAATGCTCCAATTCAACAACCAAGTCTTACAACACCCATCATACAGCCAAACCTCACATGAATTGAAGGTGAACAAACATACATTATCGGCAGTTTGAGAAGTTTTATGTTTGAGAAAAAGGAAACACGAACTTAGTGGAGAAACATAACTAATATCCTAGACAAAGAAGAACAAAAAGTTTACATTGCAGCCGGAAGGCCTATATTACCACCTCCTGTGTGGAAATATAAAATATTAGCTTACAAAAACACCTTTAAACAAGAAATCCCAAAACACTCAAAAAATAGAAAATCCAAAAAAAAGCATTATTTCATTCCATAGTTAGAAATCACCAAAATTTCACAAATTCTTGGCACTTATTTATGACAATCGTGCTATCCCAACATAGAAAAATATGGAAGCAAACAAGAGTAGCTCAAGAAAACCAAAAACCAACATCACTAATGAGGAAACCAACCCATGGGGATACAAACCAAGTGACCTTACAACTCCTCAAAAGGAACCTTCCTTCAAAGCAACACCAAACCAACCACCAAGTGATGAGGAAGTATGTCTTAGGCACCAAAACATGATCGATAGACTAAATCAAAATATAGATCCCAATGACATGATCATAGAAGAATACGATAGTGATGAGGAACTCACTAAGGAGAAGCTATTAGAATACTCCCAAAAACCTAAAATATAAGAACTCATGGAAAAGATTCTTCAAAGAAATGTTAACTCATATTTCATCACACTAGCATGAAGTGGTGCAAAACTACCCATTGACTTCAACATGGACATACTAAAAGATCCAAACCTTATTCCACTTAGACATCAAACTATAGTTAGACAACTTTCAAAACCAACCGTGAATACCAACATACCACCATTGTTTTCACAAAACATTAATCACATGGAACCCATGGATAATCCCTTGTTTAGGAAATCATCTCAAATTGAACAAGCATATATGGCACAAAAAAACCAAGGAAGCACATCTCAAAAAAACCACAGCATAACACAATGCAAAACATGGGGAACATTCCAATGGACCAACAAACTGCAACACCATCACAAGGGCATTACATTCCCCAACACACTTCCTACATTGACCCTTCTAACAATGTACAAAATCGATAAGGGCAATTTCCACAACATAAAACACAACATGGTGTGCCACAAATGAACTACCAAGGTAACCTTAAACCAAATCAACCACAACAAGGTTTACCCTCAATGTAGTTGCAAGGAAACCTTCAACCAAACCAACCACCACAATAAGGTTTGCCACAAATGAACTACCAAGGCAACCTTCAACCAAATCATCCACCACAACAAGGTGTGCCACAAACGAACAACCAAGGCAACCTTCAACCAAATCAACCACAACAAGGTTTACCCTCAACGTAGTATCAAGGTAAACTTCAACCAAATCAACCACAACAAGGTTTACCCTCAACACAATATCAAGGTAACCTTCAACCAAATCGACCACAACAACAAGGTGTGCCACAAACGAACTACCAAGGCACCCTTCAACAACACTCACAACAACAAGGTGTACCATCAACACAATATCGAGGTACCCTTCATCAGAATCCCCAACAACAAGGTGTACCATCAATGCAGCATCAAGGTAGCCTTCAACAACATTCACAACAACATAGTGTACCACAAACGAACTATCAAAGTGTACCCCAAAATAAACAACACTTTTTTCACCAAACCCAACATCAAAATCATCATCAACAACAAGGAACAACTCAAGGTCAATATCAAAGTACACAAAAAGGACCTAACCTACTTTATACGCAACAAGGACCTAACATACCTTATGTGTAAAATGCCCCCCAGAATCCCATGATTATACAACATCTGGTTTACGATCAAATGAACATCCTGGGACAATAGACCTGCAATACCAAAACCCTCAAGCAAGCACACCAAGCAATGACATAAATGTGCAACTTAAAATAGTAAATCAAAGGATATCAAAAATACAAATTGGAAAACCCAAGAAGAGTCATGCTCTCCAAGACATTTGTCCATATTTGTTTGATCAAAATATATCCATGGTACCTTTCCCAAAAGGCTTTGAAATATCAAAATTCAACAAGTATAGAGGGAAAGGAGGTCCAGTTGAACATGTACGTGATTTTTTGGTATCTTTCATGGAACTACAATGAAACGAAACCTACTTGATGAGACTTTTTCCATGGAGTCTCAATGGGCCCACTATAGACTGGTTTTCACGCTTACCTCCAAGTATCAGAATGTTTGATGAATTTTCAGATAAGTTTGTCAACCACTTCTCATATAACATAAAATAGGACATTACAATCACAAACCTTTCCAAAATCAAACAAATTCAAGGTGAATCATTTGCCTCATACCTACAAAGATGGAGACAAAAAGCGAGCAAAATCAAGTGGCTCATTCTAGAGAAACAATTTGTTGATGTCTTCATCTCTAATGTACATCCAAATATCAATTACAAACTCATAGTACTATGTTCCAACAATTTTGAGGAAACCATTGTAAATGGTATACTTATCAAAAGAGCCTTTGTTGCAAGAGGAACACTTAAGCTTTACAACCCAAAAGATCAACCTTCTACTTCAAATGACAAACCCAATATATGGGTAAAAAACAAGAATGTAACCAATGATGGAGTAGTTGATGCTAAGGTTTTACATAGTGTACAAGCTCCCAACATGCCACAAAATCAGGTCCAAATAGTACAACAAAGTTATCAAAAGAACAATCAACCCAACTATCAACTCAGTTATCCATAGAATAACCAACAAAATAAACAATAAAATCAAGGAAAAGATAACGAAAGGAGACCACCACAACAATATGACCAATTGCGAAGGAAATTTACTCCATTGGGAGAATCCCTTGAAGTGATCATGCACAAAATAGTTAACAAGAATCTCATCAAAATCAATGATAGAGAAAACTATAAAGAACCTAACTTCAAACCCCCTTGGTATAACGAGAATGATCAATGTGAATTCCATAAAATCAAGGGGCACACCACCAACAACTGCGTGAGACTTAAGAATATTGTGCAAGATCTAATCAAAAAGGGAGATGTTGATATAGACAATCAGTTTGGAAATAAAGACCTCAAAATTTACACGAGTCCAATCCCTGACCATTCTAAGGGAAACAAAAAGGGAAAGGAACAAGATTACAGTAAGGCCATATTTTATTATGGCGAAGATACCATTCTAGGACATATCTCTTATGAAGATCATACCATCCATGTGGTAACCAAACTAGGCACCAATTCTAAATGTAATGTAACAATCCAAGGAGCACCACCCCTAGTGAAAACCACAATTAATACATCAAGGGACTATAGCACAGTGGAACAACTCAAGAAAACTCCAACCTTAATCTCCATACTTGACCTCCTAAAATTGTTGCCAACACATAAGGAGATATTGGATAAATCCCTTATCAAAACATCAATCCCAAACAACCTTGACGTAAATTAGTTTCAAGCCATGGTTGGCAATACCATGTCCACCCATCATTTAGTCTTTTCTTAGAAAGACCATCCCCAAAATTCCTTTCATAACCAAGCTCTTTATTTAGAGTTGGGTGTCCACAAACATAAAGTCAAGAGGGTACTCATAGATAACGGTGTAGGTTTAAAGATTTATACCTTAAATTTTTTGAAACAACTAGGATACTCTGATGATGTCATAGAGAAAAGCAAGAGCATTACCATCAAAGCATATGATGACATCGAGCACAATTCAGAAGGCACAATCAAGCTACCTGTTCAGATAGGACCAACAATCATAGAAACTACTTAGCAAGTATTGGATCTTAAGCTTCCATACAACCTTCTTTTAGGTCGACCATGGATTCATGCTTTGAAGGTTGTACCATCTACATTCCATCAATGCCTAAATTTTCCTTATGAAAATAAGGAAACTACCATATATGTCGACCTCAAACCTTTCCATTACTCTGCTAAATTGGATGAAAAGTATAAAAAGATCCAACAGAAACCCAACAATGATATATCTTTTCACTCCTTTTCGTACATTGACCCAACATCTCTAGCTTTGTCCTCCACTACCCCATCACCAACTGAGGTACCTAAATCTGATACCAAGATCCAAGTACTTGACAAGAGCAATAAAAACTATCATTTCAATCAAGACTTTTACATTGGAATGCTTCCCCCAACACCAAAATTTTATGGAGGGCCGAAGGAGATGAAACATATTCAAATAGTAATAATGACAGTTAAACCCATGATCTTTACCAAATGGGGAGATATGAAAGATGATGAAATATTCAAAGAGAACCTCTCGTCAATGATCTACAAAGAAGAACAAGAAGAACCAAAACAACTACAACCCCTTCCCATTGATCCTAGTAGTAAAGGGTATCAAATGGCTAAAAAAATGGGATACACTAGAAAAGGTGGCCTTGGGTGACAAAAACAAGGCAAATAGGAACCTATTATAGTGGAACAAAGAAAGAAGAACATGGGACTAGGCTATGGTTCGATGAGCGTGGTTACTCCAAACACTGGATATACCTCTTTTGAGAAAGGATCTCCTTCTATTGACGTTAAGACATTGGATACCTACCATATTATAAACAACGATTTACCAATCGAGGACCTATTTGAAATCTTTAGCATAAGTATAGTCCCTACCCTACCTAGCAAACCTATACTTAAAGGTTGTACTTGTGACACAAACTCTAATGAGTATGAATGGGATCCCCTTTCTTCTAGCGACAATGACCTAGATAACCAATGGGAGAATGATACCAGAGCTATATTGACCATTTTGACAACTTTCGTAAACTTTACAGATGATAATGACAACCTAATCCTTTGCTACCCGTAGTTAATATATTAGGACCAACAACATCATATACCTATTTTAGATAAATTCCAGAATGATGAAGTTATTGCAGATTTTATGGGACTTCAAACCGATATACCATCAGGAGATTATAAAGCAGGGTTTGTCATGGAACTCAAACATGAAACATATTTTGGAGGGGGAGATTGTGTTCTCTAGTCATAAAATTGAAAAGGACAATGTAAAAATTAAAATGAGATCCCCTAGGGAAAACCATGATGTGGCTCTATCAGATCCTAAAAAGAGAAAAATAAAGGATGAATCTAAGGGTGAAAACCTCTCCAAGGCACTCGAAGATAGAGGATTTAATCTCCCCATTGTTGAATATCAAGAGAAGTCGACACTCTTAGTTGAAGAATTTGAACCCATCAATGTTGGCACAACAGAAACACCCAAAATCACAGATCATGCAACATCACTTGATCCTAAAGGAAAGGTTAACTTCTTAACATTTATCAATGAAAGGAAAATAAAATTTGCATGGACATATGCAAACATGTCAGGGCTAGATCCAACATTGGTTATACACCACCTAGTTGTATTTCCTATAGCTAAACCCATCAAGCAGAAGCTATGAAAGATGCATCCACAAATAACACTCTTAGTAAAAGTAGAACTGTAGAAGTTTCTAGAAGTGAGCTTCATCAAACCAATTGATTACCTTGAATGGGTGTCAAATCTAGTACTAGTATCAAAGCCCATTGGGGGCATAAGAATCTACACTGACTTCCAAGATCTAAACAAGGCTTGCCCAAAGGATGACTTCCCTCTTCTTAGCATAGACATGATTGTAGATTTGACTGCAAGACATGAAATGTTATCATTAATGGATGAATTCTCTAGATATAATTAGATTAAGATATCCCCTGATGATCAACATAAACACCATTCACTTGTGCATGGGGGACCTTCTATTGGAATGTCATGCCATTCAGTCTAAAGAATGCAGGAGCAACCTATCAGTGAGAAATGACTACAATCTTTCATGATATGCTGCATACAACTATGGAAGATTATGTGGATGAAATACTAGTGAATTCCATCAAAATAGAAGACCATTTGACCAATCTAGTAAAAGTTTTTGACAGGCTCGAACAGTACAACTTGAGACTCAATCCAAAAAGTGTGTATTCAAAATAACATAAGGAAAAATACTAGGATACATAGTATCAATAAGAGGCATCAAAGTAGATCCTGCAAAGGTAAAATCCATATTAGAAATGCCTCCTCCAAAGACATTAAAGCAACTGAGAAGACTACAAGGGAAACTACAGTCCATTAGGAGATTCATCGTGCAATTGGAAAACAAGTGTCATATGTTCACCCATCTACTACATAAACACGTCACATTCAAATGGGATGGAATATGTGATCAAGCATTCCAATAGGTCAAGGAGTATCTACTCCCTCCTCTAGTATTAATGTCACCTGTTCCAAATAAAGCAATGATACTCTATGCATCTACAACACAAGCAACATTAGGAGCTCTTTTAGCACAACTAGATGACAATAATAAGAAAGAGTGGTCTACTATATCAACCAAACACTGGGGGGCTATGAATTGAAGTATTCACCCATAGAGAGAGCATATCTCTATGTTGTCTTTGTGGCACAAAATTTGAGACACTACATCTTGAACAAACCAGTAAAGTTGATCTCAAAAGTAGATCCACTAAAGTATCTATTGGAAAAAGCAACTCTGACAAGTAGGATTGCTAAATGGGTAATGATATTGAGAAAGTTTGACATAGAGTACATAGATAGAAAAGATATCAAAGGGAAAATCATAGTAAATCAACTAGCAAAAGAACCAATGGAAGATCACTAGCCTCTCACAATAGACTTCCCAAATAAAAGCATACTGCTAATAGAACAGACAAGTCGTTGGACCTTGTACTTTGACGAGTCCCATACCTAACATGATTCAAGAGTAGGTATCTTATTTCTCACACCATAGGGAGATAGTATACCTAAGGCTTATATAATTTATTTCCTGTGTATAAATAACATCAAAATATGAAGCACTAATCATAGGGCTCAAAATGGCCATAGAATGAAGCATAAAAGAACTACAAGTTTATGGAGAATCTCAATTGGTAATCAGGAAAGTAAATGATGAGCATCAAACAAAGGATGACAAGATGATGTCATATAAAAGGATGGTGGACAGTTTTAAATAATATTTTGTCACCATCACCTTTGAACAGGTTCCCCAGATCAACAATAGAGTAGCCAACACTATGGCAATGATAAGTTCGCTTCTCGATATTCCATAAAACATTCCTAAGTACGAGTTCCTTGTGGAGCAACTCCTCATATCGACGTTCGATATCCCAAAATCAGAACTGGTTTAGGATTTTGTTGGTCCTAACTCACCATGGTAGCAAAATACATTTGACTATATGTTCATGGTATCATCCCTCCTAATTTAACGACAAGCCAAAAGAAAACCTTTTCCCATAGGACTTCTCAATTCACAATCCTAGGAGACACCTTATATCGTCGAAGTTTAGATGGTACTTTAATCCAATGTCTTAACGTAGAAGAAGTGCAAACCACCCTACAAGAGGTACATGAAGGCATTTGTGGGTCCCACTCTAGTGGGCCTAACCTAGTACAAAAATTGCTAAGAACAGGGTACTATTGGCCCTCCATAGAACATAAATGCATTCAGTACTCAAGAAAATACCATCAGTTTTAGCAACATAGTGACCTTTTTTATCCTCTAGCATAGGAGCTAAGACCTATCACAACACCATGGCCTTTTTCCACAATGGGGATTAGACTTGATATGTAAGATCTCTCTAGCTTCATCAAATGGGCATAAGTTCATTATAACCGCAACTAAATATTTCAAAAAATAGATAGAAGCAATTCCATTAACATACATCATAGGGAAACAAATGTCCAAGTTCATCTTGAATTATTTGATTTGTCAATATGGAATTCCCCAAACCATCATAATGGACAAATGGAACCCCATTCAAAAACCAAGATGTCAAAGAGCTTTGTTCTAAGTTTTCTATCTAGCACCGATTCTCCATGCACTACTACCCCCAAGGAAACAGTCAGGTTGAAGTGTCCAATAAAACCATCCTCAAAATACTAAAAAATACTATTAATGACACCGACCATGATTAGCATCTACAACTAAACCCAACCCTATGGGCTTACCAAACTAGTATTCGAACACCTACAAGTACCACACCTTTTTCCCTGGTCTATAGATATGAAGTCATCTTACCTATTGAAGTTAAAATCCCCTCATTATGAATATCTCTAAAAGGCATGGTTAATAATGAGGAATATCAGGTGTCAATATTGAACGAGTTAGAACTCCTAGATGAAAGGTGTTTGAGTGCATTAAACCATCTTCAAGTTTATCAAAATCGGCTCAAATGAAGCTAAAACAAAAAGATCAAGAACATAAAATTTTAGGTTGGTGACCTAGTACTAAAAGAGAATCAAAAGATCCAACTAAATCAAGATGGGAAGGGGAAGTTTGAACCTAATTGGCTTGCCTTGTTCATCGTCACAACAAGTTATGGCTTTGGAGCTTATCAATTGGCTACTCTTGAAGGAGAACCTTTAGCCGAACCACTAAACAACAACCATCTTAAAAACATTTATACTTAAACACATCACAGTATCCCAACGAAAAAGCCAAAAAAGTAAAAAAGTAAAAAAATAAAGAAAAATAGTAAAGAGATAAAATGTTCTTTAAGTGAAAAACACTTTGTGGCACTTCTAGGACAAGTACCATAGTGAAACTTGGAAAACAGGTGCTACACTTGAATACGACTTGCATCTTTATCTATCAACACTATTTGAAGCATCCATCCATTTATCCCATAATAGAAACATGCACACCAACCATGGCTCGACGATTGATCGAGTGTTGAACCTTGTTGCACCATCAACATTTGTCTCCCCTAATGAAGGCAATCTTGTCTCAAACTGGGGGAAAATTCTTGAAACTGGTAGAAAATTGGATCCTTGTAAATCCCATCACAGTCGAAAAAAATCAAAATAAAAAACATCTAGAAAACAAACAAAACCAAAACAGAGTAAAAAACATCAAAAATCTCAAAAACATGTTATGCTTTGAGTCAACACTAGTCGAACTATGTTGTATTTGCATGTATAATGTAGGCAAGGCTTATCTAAGCCCTCGAGTCCTTAAGTTAGTCCCCCTACGTGTCTATCATACTTTCTTTAAATAACTTATTCAAAAAATTCAAAATCCAAAAATAATAGAAAAAATTCAAAAACATGTTCTTATCAAACCAGTCAAATTACGATGTCTCTAGATTCATCACGTAGGCAAGGCTAATCTCTTATCAACCCCTGATGCACTAGGTCAATCCCTTTAGGTCCCCCTATTTATTTCCAAATTTCCTGAAAACAATAAAAACATCATAAAACTCAGAAAAATAAAAAAAACATCCTATCTCCATCATCATTTATCCACAATAAACAATCATCATGCTCACCCTTTGCCAACTCAAACAACAAACAAAACAAACATCAAAATCAAAAATTTCAAAGTGAAGATCGAAACGATTAGACAACTATCAAGTGAAAACAATGCCTAAGTATAAACTACCATACCAATTGGAAAACCATATCAACAATCCTAAACATGAGTCTTAACGGATAAAGCGTTCCTACAATAGAGATCATCAATATATTTCATCATGAAACATCAAAACAACTATGACAAGTGATACTACAACATTGTTTATCTTTTTATAGTCTTATCTTTTTGATTTATCGTAATACCACATTCCTAGGATCTCTCGAGGATGTCCATAAGGGTTTAAGTATGTAAATTAAACCCTAATTACCTATTTTAGCCCTCCCAAACCCTAATTTTTCACCTAGGAAACCCTCCTAGGTTTAAATTATGAGCTCTTGGGAACATCTAAACTATCAATGAGGGTCGAATAAGCTTAATTTTTCATCCCTTACGCATATGAACTAAAATAAAACCTTGTCGTGAGTCTGACCTAAAAAAAAAAAAAAAATTCCAAACTCTTGAGGGGGCAACCCAACATCCTACCATCTTTCCGTTGATTGTCAGGGCACAAGTGGGGCGTACAATTTTTTTCAAATATTGATCTTAACATCGAATTTTTTGAAACAAAGCAACTAGTACTTTATCTCAAAGAGGGGCAGAATGCAAACATGTAAAAATGACCTAACATATATCACATAACCTGAATGACATTTTCTCATCATTGACATCATTATCATCTAATATCACTGCATTTCACATCAATTACATCAAAAACCTTAATTTCCTCTATTAATTGAATAATATTACATTATTTACTTAATTCACTATTTTATCATTTCTAACTAATTAAATAAATTTCATTTATTTAATAAAGTCCTAATCTAATTTTATTCCTCCTGATTAATTAAATAACATCAATTATTTAATTATGTCATTAATTTACCCTATTCCCCCAAATCAATTAAATTATTACCACTTAATAGGTTAATTAAATCACTTTCCCCTAAACTTAAATAATTAAATTAATCATTCAAAACATCATCCAAAAAAAGGTCAACAAAATGAGTAGCAGAGTTGGCTTGGGCAGTGGGTTTTCTCCCCATTGGTCTCGGGTTTGACTTTGCTCCCGGATTTAAGAGGTGGGACTTCTTGTAGGCGACAGATCTCACCCGTAGGGGACCAGTCTCACCCCAGGTATCCAAGATATGGGTTGTTGGGCTACTGGGTTGGGTCGCAGGGACACCCCTGTTGTATAAAAAAAACTTTGTTTGTAAAAGTCAAACATGACTTGCACATTCAAACTCAAAAATGCTTAATTAATTAATTCAATTAATTACCCTCACCCACTTTTATGATTGAGAAAATTACAGTCACTGATTGCTCACTCTTATTGGCTGACTGATTCATCTATTTCCTGACTTATTCATCTATTTCCTAACTCATTCATCCATTTTCTAACTAATCCATCTATTCTTCAATCCCACTGAAAGCTCAACCTGATTTCCTCAATTCCACAGATTAGGTAATCAATTTCCTCTGATTGATCAATCAATATCCTTAATTGATTCAATCACAAAAGCTAACTAAGCAATCTAATTCTTCTCAATAGCTTTCAACCATTGATCTTGATTCAACATTGTTTAATCTTGCACGTTCATCTCAAATCGTAAAATCTATGTAACAATCCTCTTCATCCTAAAAATGATCAAAGAATTGACATCTTTTGTGCGACGAAGTATGTTGAATTGCCATTCAATTTTTTGAGAGCTTTTACACACATCTCTGATCACCATTCACACACATTGGAGCTTTTGCAAATGCATAATGAAGGCTTCAAATTGATATAAATGATCCAAAATCATTACGAATACACTTTGACATGGGATGGGTAACGATATAGTTAATTGAATTCATTTGTTTGTTCTTTGTTTGTATTATCTTAGTTCATTGAATTCAATAATCTTGTATTGTTCATTTCATGAGTAATGGGTATGAAATCAATCTTTGTTTGAATTAAATCTCATTTAATTCATTTATGTTTGATTTTCTTATGCTTCTTGATTTCCCCCTTACATAGGAGAATTCATATGACCATATGGATTTAGAGCATTAAAAGGAACAATACTTGCATTATAATTCACATTTAGATCACTTACACATTAGTTTTCTATTTTCCAACACTTGCCAAGATTGTAAAACTAGCCTTTTAAAGGGCTTGACTGAGTAGGATGTTAACATAAACCCTTGTAATTCAACAATCTCCTTTACATATTTATAAAATTGCAAGTCCTTATGCTTTAGATGATAATAGAGAAAGGGGTAATTAGGTTGAAAATGTTCACATATAACATGATCAATCTCATACCTCATAATATTTTTGTGATATGTAGGTTCAATAGTACATAATAGAGATTTGATTAGCTCAAAATTTCATTTTTTTTCATTATTAGATAATGAGAATAATGAGGAAATCTATTTTTCATATCTAAGAGCTAAGTGCACTATCCTTTCACATTTACTTCCTAAAGTAACATTTCTTAGTTTGATATTTACCCAACTTTGTTATTTAGGTTATTTGTTACTTATTTATTACTTTGATTTATTAACTTAGACAAAACCTCAAGAAAAGAATTTCCTTTTACAAGATCTTCTTTTTAACATTCTAGCATTTCTAGATGATTTAAATGAGTGAACATTTTTTTTTAAATTTATATTTTAAAATTTAAAGCTTGGATTTGTAATTGTAAAATTAACTTGGGTAAAATTTGTAGTTTTAAATACAATCTAGTATACTAAATAAAAGTGTAGACACCTAAAATGTGATCTTAATCTAACCACACTTGACTTTACTTATCCTAATATTTAATTAAATAATGTTTTTATTTATTTAATTCATTTAACCTTTTTCCCTATCCTAATATTTAATTAAATAAATATTATTATTTATTTAATTAATTTGACCTTTTCCCTTATTAATATTTAATCAAATAAATATTTATTATTTATTTAATTAACTTATCCATTACCCTTATCCACCACCTTTAATTAAATAAATTTTTTATTTATTTAATTAATTCTAATCTTATCCCAAATCCTCTGACTAAATTAATTAATTAATTTAAGCTAATTAATATCCATAAAACTTTTCCTCCATTATTTAATTCCACTCTATCCTCTATTCTTGTCTATTTAATCCTAGCCCTTTAACTTGTTCACATGGAACATAATCTAATTTTGTCCTCATGTGACAAGTGTCCCCTTCACATGTCTCACTAACTCCTTGCCTAGATTTATTGAATCTAGACATTTGCCAAAAGTCAAAGTAACTTTCCATCTCATCCCTTCATTTAATATCCCACCTCTTAATCCTAACCATCCACATAAGGATGTGTTGATGGTGTTTTTATGCACTTCACAACACAGGCAATGCGTAGGTGCATTACCTCTCTTGAAAGACAATCTTCCACAATCAAATTGTAGAACACTATCCCAAGGTCTCTCGGATGTCAGGTCATGATGGAGCTTGGAACATATCAATTGTTTGATGTGATTTTGCTGGAATCACAAGGCAGTCTTACATGGTCAAAGCTGTAGGGGAATTGGATCAATGAATGGAGTTTTGTGGATAAGGAATTACTTTACCTTGCTGCAGGTTCGGACAACATTCTTGGACTCCATTATTTTGTCAGATTTGGCTTTACAATGTGCAATGAACCTTAGCAGAAGTTGTTTCTAAAAAAAAAGAAAAAAGGAAAAAAGGGCGAGGAAGAAGGATGTTTCCCAGACCTACAACTACCGGTGAACAGTGATCATGGAGGTTCCTGTTGTGGACAGTTTCCTTAAATAGAAATTCACTTAATCTGAATTTTCACAATATCATGAAGTCTGTGCTATCTTCTAAGGACTACAAATATTCATCATTCATTCGCCATGGAAACGTGAATAAAGATAAATTTTAATGAGTAGCAATGGGATTAAAGTCCAGACTAACTTTACACAGTCATATACTAGCAGAAAATGACCAAAAGTATGGACGAGGAAAGCATACACACAGCAGTAATCTTCAAAACTAGAGCCACCATACTAATTCTACCAAAGTCAATCTAAAGATACTAAAACAACAAAGTGACTTGAAGCAAAGTTCTAACTAAATGGAGAAGAATCATGAAACATGTGGGGAAACCTAGAAATACACCAAAGAATGACTATATTTTCTATTATATTTTCAGTAACATGTCTTTACAACAACTCAACTCTCTAAAATGAGAGGAAGAGGGCCCTATTTATAGTTTCCAAAAAACAAAATGAGTGGCCAAGATTCAATTCTATTGTGTGGCCAATATTCACTTTACAATAGGGTTTCACCTACCCCCAAATATATTACATTTACAAATTCATTCTTGTCTTTTCCCCATTTCGTCCTCTAGTGACAACACTGTAGCAATTTTGTCCTTTAGCTATTTGCCCATTGCTGTAGCTATTCCTTGAGGAATTCTTCATCGATAACAGGATTGCCTTCACGCTTCTTCAGTGCTGCATACTCTATGAAGTTCAGGATCAACGGTTGGAGCTTATCCATCTCCATGATGTCTGATCGCAGCACTTGGTACCTCCATTCCTGGGAATTGCTAACAAGTTTTTTCCAGTCCTCTTCATACTTCACCGCACTATCCCTGAAAAGCTCTAATTGTGCGAAGGCACGGGCTGCAAAGCTCATGAAGTCCATGGTGACTTCAACTGATGTCCCATCTTCCATGATTTTCAAGAAATGGGGCTTTATGCTCTCAGGGTTGATCTCGACTGCGGGGGGCTCATATCCCATTATCAATTTGATGAACTGCGAGCACTCTTCTCTAGAATCCCTTGCCCATTCGATGTCTGGCGCTATTCACTCAATGATCTGCTCGAGCCTCTTCCTCCTATGATTGAAATCTTGCTTCCAAACATCGACTAACCAATGGTCATCGTCCTTGAAGGCTAAGTCCTTCTCCCATACCTCACCTGGCAACGCGAGTATGGCCTCGATCTTTGGATACGTTGCATCATACTTCCTTGGGAGCTCCTCACAGATCTGCCTTGTACCCTCAAGGGTCCTTTGCACTTCAAGGAACTTATTCGTTGTTCGGACAGCCAAATTGATGCCCATGTTTCCCATGTCTAAGACCTGTCGAAACCAGTTTCTTGTGGTCTTTTCTAAGTTCCTCCTCTTCTCTAACTTATTAATTTGCTCCTGGGACAATAGCTGAGGCTGGGTAGCTGACGTCGTAGGCTGCTCATCTGGGGATGACCACTGCTGAATGTAGGTTGTTAGATCGACCACTTGTTCCTTGAGCTCCTCCTTTGAAATATTATCCTGTTGGATAAGGTGTACCACTGTGGCGACCGACTCCTGGAGGTGATCGACCTTTTGTTCCCTCGTACCCACTCCCAAGTCGATGGTGGAGATGTTATAAACTATACCCTGTTCTCCAATGACTGGTGTAGCTATCTGCACCGCCCTTGATCCTGAAGCATCCATGGTTACCTTGGATCTAACCTTTGGTTTCTTCTCTTTCTTTTTGGTGCTTACTTGTGCTCTAGCCATGATGGCTTCCAGCCTTGCCTTGGGATCCTTCAAGGTGGGGGTTTTCTGTTTTAGCTGCCTCCACAACCACTCGGGTGTTTGGGGCTCCTCCCTAGGTGGTTCACTCGAACTCCCGCTGTCCTTCCTCTCCAGCTCGACAGCTCTTACAATAAGGGCCCTCCCTTCGGTCCTTGCATCTTCCTTCTCCTCATTAGAGTCTTCTCAAAGGGTCTTATGTTCAGTAGGGGATTTGGTATGCAACTGCTCTTTGGGTGGATCTTCCTTTTCAGCATCCCCCTCTTCTTCGTTCTGATTATATCCCTGCTCTTTGGGGTTCTCGTCCTCATGGAGGGATGCTTCCTTGTCGTGCTCCAGAGTTTGGTCTTGCCTCTCAATAGGAGACTTGCTACCCTCTGTCTCTTGAGCAGTAATCTCTTCTTCTCTTATGAGCCAGTCTTCGACTTCTTTATCTTCAATCTGCTTGAGCTGCTTTCCCCATTCTGCATTGAGCTCAGGATCGTTTGATTCTTTTATAACTTTAGCATTCAGCCCTTCGTTGCTCTCATTGGAGGACTCATAAGCTACCACGTCGATTTCTCGGTGCTCAAACAGTGGATGTTCGTAGTACTCAAATTCCTCATCCTCTGGCCTCGTTGCAGCCTCAAGCTGCTGTCGCTCAAGCTCATCTAATATTTGCATCGTCACCTCCATCCTTGGTGGTTCAATAGAGGAAATGGGAAATGGAACAGAGGCCATATCCTGGGCTATTGCAACCTGAACCACCAGATTAGTGAACATCCCTAAGAGCTCGAAGGGCACATTTTGTATGTATTTCACGAATGACTTAGGAAGACCAAGGATAGGCATCACAGCAACGGGATCAGAGGGGAGGGAAGGAGACATGGAAGAATACAATATGGGTGAGGTTGTGGCAAATGATGAATCCACAGGAATGATCTGCAAGACTGGAGGAGTGGCGGCAAGGTGGACAGAGATGTCCACAGCAGGCAGGGAGGAAGCGAAAGTAGCAAGCAAAGCATGTGGGGCGGTAGCAACAACAACGACAATTGAAGGAGGCGGTGACCTTGGTGGGCTTGACCTCTCATTCCTGATCCCAAGGGGTGGACCCTTGGGCATCACGATCAGCTTCGTGCCTCCAGTTGTTTTTCTCTTCTTCTTGGAAGGCTCTGGCTCAGAAGACGTGCGAGCGTAGACCTTTGGTTTAGGCAGCTGCTCACTAGCCTCCTTTCTCTTCTTGGTCGTAACCAATGGCGGTGTTCTAGATGTCTCCCCAGTCACGGCGGCAACTACTCCTCCATCGGAGCCACTTGGTTCACTTTCCAGTCCCTTGAATGTCAAGACGACTCCTTGCTGTTTGAATCAGGCCACCTGTTGGTCAATCCATGCCCTTGTTCGGATCTCAATGGGCCTGGTGAGTACATTGATATCATCAAGTTCTGGTTCATTCCAGTTAATTGTAGGCAGTGGCAAATTGGCAACGACATCGTATCCTAGATCAATCACCGTCTCTTCATCCTCCTCGAGTTGGTTAGGGACCGGGCATAGGTTGATCCTTCACACATAGATGGCGGTCATGTGCATATAGTGCCTCGATCGCACCTCAAGATCATCTTTGTAGTTGGCCCAAAAGTCTTCGACGTTGTGGAGGTGGGCATACTCTCCTCCTAGCACCTTCCTGATGTGTCTGTACGGGTCCATTCGAGGGTGAGCTGTATGTTGACGAAAGTTTTACTTAGCCAACTCCCTTTTCAAATACCCCACACACTGGGAGGTATGAGCCTTGTACATTCCTTGGCTGAGCCCAATGGGGTAAGACGGGCCCACCAAATGCTTATCGCTCAAGATGCTATGAATATGTCGTAGCTGTCAGGTCAGCTCCAATAAAATAATCCGATCATTGGGGTATCGGGGCAGCTTTTTTGGTCTTTCGGTGAATCCCTCAGCACGGATGTATGTAAACTTTGGGAATTGTATGTAGAGGAAGGCATACTACTTGAGGAGAGCTCTGGCACTATGAGAAACTCTCCTTTGAAAGTCGCCCCTAAGGGACCGAATGATGTAGGCGATGAATACATCATTCACCTGACAGTAGTCTCTCTTTAAATTCCTGAATTGTAGTTGAGTGTATTTGTCGTAAGGCTTGAGTCCCACCCCGGATGGGTCACTGGGTACCATTTTCAATCCCTGATAATGTCGTCGATCGGCGAGGGAATATACCAAGTAGGAGGTCATGAAGAACTTGGAGCTCTTTTTCAGGGTTATAAACTGCTCGTGGAAGCAATCACTGATTATCTCTCCCCAATAGAAGGTGGTCCCCTTGTCGTGGAGAATTTCCTCTATGAAATAGAACATCCACTCTTGGAAGAAGGCCACCGCAGGAAGGCCCATCACTCGACTCAACAAAGTTACGAGGTCATGGTAATCCTCGAAGAAATCGCTGCGATAAAGCTCCTGAGGAAGCTTGCCAGCGCTACCCCGCTTATCCTTTAACCAATACTGATTGATGACCTTTTTGCATCCCAAGGGATCCTGCTCCTAAAGTCCCTGGCATTCCCCCATGGTGGGGGTCTCCATGCTTTCATAGGTCGGAATGTGGAATGTTGCTGTTATACCTAACAGGGACATGTCCGCCAGAATATTTTCGTCCCGATCCACTATAGTTCGGGTTTCTTCCTGATAGGCCTCAACACATGCCATTACAAGTTTTGGGGCCACCAAGGTCAGTGGGAAGCCTGCAGTTTTGGTGATTCCACTTTTCTTTATCAGTTTTGCATTCGCTATCTTGGGGTTCATTCTAACCCTTTGTATGAATTCGTCAACATCGACCTGACCGATGTTGGTATCTGTGATATCTCTCCAGAGAGAGGTGACTCTGGATTGTATGGGGACCCCCTGGAACTTGTACTTCATCAGGTCTCTATCCTCCTTGCCTCGAGGTGTCTTGGCTATTCCTTTCCCTTTCTCCTTGGAGGCACCGAAAGTTTATGCACCAAATTCCATAAATCTTGCACAAAAGATGAGAATCAGCAGCAATAAACATGATGAAACGATCCCGAACAAGTCCCTACACATCAAGATTAACTTTGCAATCATTATTCATATTCAACAAGTATATAACACTTGATAATTTATCGTTCAAGAGGCAATGCAGAGAAACCGGGTTCCTAGGGCCAGAATTCCATTGGCAGAATGTCGTTTGGAAGGGAAAATTGAGGATGGAATTCCCAAAGGCATTTTTCGGTGTTGGATTCAAGAATAAAAAGGTTGGCATGAAGGAAGACCTAATTTTAGCAAGTGGGTTGAAATCCGTTTTGGATTTGGAGGTCATTTGATCCTTCATTTAGGAGTTCGGGTATCGACTGCAGGAAAGCCATTTGGAACGGTGCAGGGAGGGTGGAAATCCGGGGGTCGAAATCCGAGTCTCGGATTGCCGTCACCGGGAAGCAGTTTCAGATCGGTCGTTGAAATGGCGAAGTGGAAGCGAAAATTCGAGGAAGGAGATCCGGAGGATAGTCTCCGATGGTCAAAGGGTTTGGGACAGCCAGGCGGCGAACAAAGCACCGAGACCTAGAGGTCGGGAAGCTGTACCGAACTCACTGTTAAAACGGTGCCAGTGGAATGGAATCCTGAGAGGGGAATTCTAGAGGTTAGAATCCGGCAAAAGCTTGGGGAGAAGGGAACATGAACTTGGTTTCAGCGAGCAGCGGATCGGGATCCGGGAGTTGGGAAGATGTTCCAGGAAGGCCGTTGAAACGGCGAATTCGACGCGGAATTTTAGAGGTCGAGGTCCAGAGGGAATTTGGATGAAGGTTCCTCCCGAAATTTGGAAGATTTTGCGAAGCTGGGAACTAGGTCTCGGGAAGTTGCAAGGGGAAGGTCATTGAAATGGCGAAGTCAGAGCGAAATTCCAAGGGAGGAATTCTGAAGAAGGAATCTCGGGGCTGCCAATTTTAGCAAGTTTTGACAGATTTTAAGTTTGCAGACGGACTTCAAGCATTCGGGGTCTGGAGGTCGGGAAGACACTTGGGCGAGGCCGTGTAAACGTGATGATGCAACGGAGTCCCGGGAGGGGAATTCTGGAGGTCGGAGTCTAAGGCGGGTTTGGGTGTGGAGAATTTTGAAGCAAGTTCGCTGACAGTGGCGGGAAAGTCCGGGCCCGGGGATGTCGACGGCTATTCCAAAGAACGGTCGCGCAAAGATGAAGCTCCAAATCCAAATTCGGTCAGTTAAATGATTGACTTTTGATTTTTTTTTAAAATGGGTTTTTAGTGGAGGACATAAATTTACTTAATTTCAACCCCATTTTACATTTTACACTCATCAAAACGTGGAATTTCACAAAAGAAAGGGTGGGGCACGCGGACGACAAACCTACCTCAAAATCCCGAAGAACAAACAACCGGATGCATGGGAGACGTCGGAAAAGCACTTGGACTACTGGGCGGAAAATGTCTGGATGCCGGGAGCTCTTCAAACTTTCTATCACTCGGACTGATAATAATGACGGCTAGAAAATTTGTTTAAATAGCCAAAACCGCCATCAAAGCAACATTCAATTCCTTCGTACGGCGGCAGGTGAGGTTGGTAAGTTTAAAATCGCAGTCGACGGCGGGAGGTCGGGAGTCCGGTGGCCGAGAAGCCATCCCACCATGGCCATTAAAACGACAAAGCTCGAGAGGAAATCTGGAGGGGGAAACCCGACTTCTGAGGTCTGGAAAGACATTGGACGCCGAATGCTGAAACAGCAAACTCAGAACGGAAATCCGAAAGGGGAAACCCAGAAAGGGAAATCTGGAAACGGGAATCCGAAAGGGGAAACCCCGAAAGGGAAATTCGGAAATGGGATTCTGGAAGGGGAAACCCAGAAAGGGAAATCCGAAAAGGGAAACCCGGGGTCGGGGCCCGAAAAGAGCCAGAGGTGCCATAAAGGGAATTCTGACAAGGAAGACCCAAACTGACCCCAAACTTGGCATTTTATAAAGGGGTGACTCTGGTCAGGCTTAAAATATGACTTTGGGGAACGCAATGACCTTTTAGGACACAAAATTGGGCATGCAAAATGAGGCAAACCAAAAAAGGCCCGGGAAGCAAAAGAGGCAAAAAGAGGGTCCCCGTTCCGAACGGGGTGTGTGTGCAAAAGGCACAACAGGATGTTGCCCTAATCTTAATCCTAAACCTAGTCCTTATCCCTCATGTGACACTTGTCACATGATTACAACTTTGATCCCAACTCTAATCCTAATTCAATCCTAGCCATCTATTAACCAATGCATCTTGACCCTTGATTTCTCTCATGAAAATTCTATAAATGAGAGGCCTTCCATCCCATTTGCAAAAATATCTTCATAATATTCTCCTATCTATTTGATCTATCATCCTATCAACCCTATCATCATGCTACTTATATAAGCAACCACATTCCTTCATCAATACATCAAAAGAGAAAATCAAGTGGAGCTAGGGTGCACTCTACTTCAGCTCCATCTATAGAGAAAGAAGGGTTTAAGGTGAAGGTATTGTGTGTATTTCATTATCTTTTATATTATATACCTCTAATCCATTTTCTTGTCTTAAAAAAGATCTACATATCTTAATCAATCTCTAAGAATGATATAATGAAATGATAAATACTAATATTATAAACCAACTTTATACAAAACATGATAATGGTTGGACATGTGTATTGAATTGAGGTTAAGTACACATTTGGATTGGTTTCTTGAGAGGTGGTAGTTGGTACTCATTTCAAGTTGTGTGCATTTAGGCTTGCACACTTTAACATTGTTGTTAAGTTTATTGATGATAGTGATTTGGCTTGCTATATTATAGTGGTTGGTGTTTTCTTTGGGCCAAATGGATTTTAGTAGTGGTGTGAAAGAGGTAGGTTACTTTGGTCCAATAAGATGAGGGAGTCTATTTTGGGTAGAGAAGATGGGAAGAAACCAAGGAAGCAATGAATTTCATGTAAAGAAATGGACTCAAAAACTCATAGTCTCGGAATCAGATGGAACTACCTCCATCGCATAGGGCTCACCTACATGGTCCCAACACAACTTGAATCGTGTCAAAAGGAGACCATATGCTTGGTCAAAGTTGGGGTCAAACCTAGTACGGGGGCCAATCAAAGGTGAAAAATTTGATCATCTCAAAAAATTTCAAAAGCCACATCATGTCGAAGAGCTCATCGCCATGATTTCGACATTGTTTGTTTTGTTGAAAATGGAGCTCGGATGGCGAAGTTATGACTCGTCAAAGTTTTGGTCAAAATGGTGACGTGGCATCACGAAAGCTTGACACTTGGCAGGACACGTGGCATATGACGTGGCAGGAGTAGTGAGTTGGCATAAATATGGATTAAACCATAATTATTAAAGGGAAAAAATGTATGGTTTAAAAAATAAAATAAGGAGGATTTAGTGGGATTTGATCCCTTAACCCATGCCTTAAAATCCTCTTGCCTTACCATTCTTCATGATAAAAGGAAAACCCCTTCGTATACATAAACCTTTAAATAAGATTTAATTCCCCTAAATATAATGTCAACCTTAAAATAATATTTACAATATATCCTTTATGAACTTTTAAAAGGCAACTCGAATGCCTTAAAATAAGGGTTTCCAAAATATTAAAAGTTTTAGGATTTAATCAAGATCTTTTTTTAAAAAGGGCATTTAAAGATTGGATTCTTACGATTACCTTGTAAAGCTCAAAACTATAAGGGCCTACAATTCAAAGGGGTTAGGATTTTTATGATTTTAAAGGGAGATTATTTTTATAAATAAGGAAGATTTTCAAAACTACATATGTAGTTATGAGGGATTTTTGGAGATAGGGTAGTTTTTTTCAAATCCTATGGTTTTAAACCATATTTGGAAAAAATTGTGTATAAAAAGGGAGAATTTTGGCTTTGAAGGGGAAAATTAGAAATTATTGAAAATTCTCTTGGAGAGAATAATTATATTATTGAGAAATTATTGGAAAAGTTGGAGAGAATTCGAATGCTAATGGAGAATTTGATTTCTTTCTAAGAGGAAGATTTACAAGGTGTTGATTATTACACCAAAGTTGTAAAGGAGAGAGAGACTGTGAGGAATTTTTGTGCAGGTTTGGAGGTTGGATATTGTAACAAGGCATTTTCATTGGTTGGCGATATTAATAAAGCGGTCTACCTTGAGAAGCGGACGCAGAGACGTAGTCCTAATTAGATGAAATTCGTTATCAAGCTCCTATGTTAACTTCTGTTTTGTCTCATTCTTCTATCTTTTGTCTAATTTCCTCTCTATTTCATTTCAGTTTATTTTCAATTCAGTATTTGATTTCTAATTACAAAATTTTAGTAATTAGTAATTTCATTAATTTATGTAAAAGTAAACCTAGTCTATAATTTTAACGGTTAAACAACATAGTCACACAATTCTATCTAGATTGAGAATAATTATAATTAAGGTTAAATACATTTGAATTGTAAACCTCTAATTATAGATCAAATTGGAATCAGAGCTTCTTAACAAGAAATTGAAAAAGTGAATGTTAACTAGGTTGAAATTGAAGTGAGGAGAAGGTGCACTTATAATGTTCAATCTTGATATTAGAAAACGAAGGTATTTTCCATGATCATAAATGGCAATTGAACAAAGTCCTATAGATATTGATGAGAAAGCTTTCCAGAAAGCATTTCTCAAAATGAAGGCTATGGTGGAAGTTCTTTTCCAAGAGAGACAAGAGTGACAGAAGAGAAAGGAACTCAAGAATAGAAAGAAGAATGAAGGTGAATCCACTTCAAAAGATGATAAAGGTAAAGGAGTAGGAGGTGGTAGTGACCCTCCTAAACCTCCATCCCCATCTTCTTCTTCATCCTCTTCATATTCTTTATCTACTTCTTCTTCAAAGAAGAAACAACCTGTACAGTCTGAAGCTAATACACCTTTGTTAAAGCTTGATGTTAAATTTGAATTGCCAACTTATAATGGAGAACTAGATGCATAAAAAATTGATAATTGGATAAAACAAATTGAATTTTATTATAGAATTCAGAAGTTTACTGAGGATTCTCAAAAATCCAATTAGCCACTCTTCGCCTGGGAGGCACATCCTTAATCTGGTGGGAAAGAAAAATTCAGGAAGACCTAAGCCGATATGGTAAAATTATTTCTTCTTGGTTTGAGTTTAAAGTTGCATTAAAGAAACACTTCTATCCATTAGGTCATATGCAAAAAGCAGTAATGAATTGGCAATCATTAAAGCAAGAGAAAGGACAAAGTGTATAGGATTATACACATGAGTTTAGGAAAAGAGCTTTAATTTTTGGCATTCCATTATATACACAAGAAACTTTGTTAAAGTATGTAGGTGGATTACATGAAAAGTTGAGGCATTTAATACTTATGTTTAATCCAACTAACCTTGATGAAGTTAGTGTGCAAGCCATTCATCTGGAAACAAGCTCGAAGAATAGCCATGATGGTCTCTTAATGGACTCCAATAAACACAAAGGGAGCAAGAAAGGGAAGGAGAAAATGCAGCGGACAACTACTGTAAAGAAAGAGGAGGATAAGCCTTATTGCTCACACTGTAAGAAGAAAGGGCATGAAGATGAAAAGTGTTGGAAATTGCATCTTGATTAGAAACCAAAATGGTTCAAGGATTGAAAGGGTAAGCAAAAGACCACAACTATCGTGCATAATCTTGGATCAGATTCTGATGATGAAACCAAGATCACAATTGTGGGTAGAAAAGGTAATAATCTTGTTGTCAGTACTAGTTCCCATGCTTCTTTTGTAAAGTGTAATGAAGTACCTGTTGAAAGTAAGAGGAATGAATTGTTTCATATAAGGGCTATTGCAAAACAAAATAAGATTGATACACTCATAGATAGTGGATCACAAGTGAATCTAATCTCTGAACAAGTTAAGAAATTGGGATTAAAAAAACATCCTCATCCTAAGCCATATCCATTGGGTTGGGTGCATGATAATGCTCGGCTACATGTGTCAAAGCAATGTAAACTCTAATTTGCAATCACATCCAAGTTTGTAGATGAGATAGAGTTAGATGTAATTCCACTTGACATCTATGGGATGGTTCTAGGTAGTCCTTACTTGTATGACATAAAAGCCATTTTCTATAGGGAACATGTAATAGGTATCATTTGTTTAAGGATGGAATTGAATATATTGTAAAATCCCATCACATGAAGAATGATAGATCTGTTGTAAACACGGGGCATATGAACATGATTGTAAATGCAAGCAATGCTTTAACTCTCATGTCTATAACAACTAGTGATACTAAGAATGAATATGATAGGGTGTCATAGACAACACAGTGTGAGGATCAGTTGCAAGCACAGTTAAGCCTTCAACCAAAGATGGTAAAAGAGGGTTTGAATGATTCATTTTCTAATAATGTTCCTGTTCAGGAGATCCAACACGTTGATACTTTTTCCTTCATATCAGTTTATTCAATACTGTCGCTTGTTATTCTACTAGTTAGTTCTATGTGGATGATGGATGTGACAGTGAATATTGATGAATATGCAGTTAATTGTATCAACATTTCTATCTCATTTTTCTTTGTGTTTGTGATGGGTCATATGTTCAAGATTCTAGCAGGGTGGACAAATGGTATTGAGAAAGTGGGGAAACAATACCGTAGCTCAATTTCTATGTAAAAATAAACTTTTGGCAGTCCAAAAGCTTCTCAATGGGGAGGAATGATCTAGGTGGATCCAGAAGAACTAAAAAATTCATAGTCTTAGAATCATATGGAACTAGCTTCCATCACATAGGGCTTTCCTACACGGTCCCGACGCAACTTGAATCGCATCAAAAGGAGACCGTACGCTCGAGATATGCTTGGTCAAAGTTGGGGTCAAAGTTGGTATGAGGGCCGGTCAAAGACAAAAGAAATGATCATCTAAAAATGTTCAAAAACCACATCATGTCAAAGAGCTCATCGCCATGATTTGAATGCCATTTGTTTCATTGAAAATGGAGCTCAAATGGCGGAGTTATGACCCGTCAAAGTTTTGGTCAAACCTAGTCAAAATGGTGGCGTGGCATCACCAAAGCTTGACACTTGGCAGGACACGTGGCATATGACGTGGCATATGACGTGGCAGGAGTAGTGATTTGGCATAAATATGGATTAAACCATAATTATTAAAAGAAAAAACTGTATGGTTTTTTTTAAAAAAATGAGGATTTAGTGAGATTTGATCCCTTAACCCATGCCTTAAAATTCTCTTGTCTTACCATTTTTCATGATAAAAGGAAAACCCCTTTGTATACACAAAACTTTAAATAAGATTTAATTCCCCTAAATATAATGTCAACCTTAAAATAATATTTACAATATATCTTTTATGAACTTTTAAAAGGCAACCCAAATGCCTTAAAATAAGGGTTTCCAAAATATTAAAAGTTTAAGGATTTAATCAAGATCTTTTTTAAAAAAGGGCATTTAAAGATTGGATTCTTACGATTACCTTATAAAGCTCAAAACTATAAGGGCCTACAATTAAAAGGGGTTAGGATTTTTATGATTTTAAAGGGAGATTATTTTTATAAATAAGAAAGATTTTCAAAATTGCACATGTAATTATGGGGGATTTTTGGAGACAGGGTAGTTTTTTTCAAATCCTATGGTTTTAAACCATATTTGGCAAAATTTATGTATAAAAAGGGAGAATTTTGGCTTTAAAGGGGCATATTAAAAATTATTGAAAATTCTCTTGGAGAGAATAATTATATTATTGAGAAATTATTGGAAAAGTTGGAGAGAATTAGAATGCTAATGAAGAATTTGATTTCTTTCTGAGAGGAAGATTTACAAGGTGTTGATTATTACACCAAAGTTGTAAAGGAGAGAGAGATTGTGAGGAATTGTTGTGTAGGTTTGGAGCTTGGATATTGTAACAAGCCATTTTTCATTGCTTGGCGATATTAATAAAGCGATCTACCTTGAGAAGCGAAACTAGAGACGTAGTCCTGATTGGACAAACTTCGTTATCAAGCTCCTGTGTTAAGTTCTCTTTTGTCTCATTCTTCTATCTTCTATGTAATTTCCTCTCTATTTCATTTTAGTTTATTTTTCAATTCAGTATTTGATTTCTAATTACAAAATTTTAGTAATTAGTAATTTTATTAATTTATGTAAAAGTGAACCTAGTCTGTAATTTCAACAGTTAAACAACATAGTCACGCAACTCTATCTGGATCGGGAATAATTGTAATTAAGGTTAAATACATTTGAATTGTAAACCTCTAATTATAGATCAATTATGACTACATATATATGTTTGGGCCGAAGGGACCTATATAATTTTCCTTGACTCTATTGTTCAGACTTTGGTTATATGTAGGTATGATAGATAAGTATGTTTAGAGTTTTTTTATGGGATTGAACTTATAACGATGTAATTTTTTTGTATAGAACCAAATATTACTTCAAAAATTGATTTGAATTTTTGTATCTCTTATATTATACTAGATTTATTGACAAAAAATAATACAGAATCTTATTATTTACAAACTAATTATTATATTTCAATATTTTAGTTAAAATAGACCTAAAACATTAAAAAAAAAGACATAAGCATATAATTTTCTCTCTTACAATTTCAATCTAACACAAACTCTATAAATATAGGGACAGTCATATTGATTACCTGAAAAATCCAAGAAAATAAATTTTTCCATAGTCCCATCCCTTAATAAGTTATGCTTTACAAGTACATAAGAATAAGATATGGATATAATGAATGTGAATGTTGATAGAGAAGAAATTTTTCCATAGTCCCATCCCTTAATAAGTTATGCTTTACAAGTACATGAGAATAAGATATGGATATAATGAATGTGAATGGTGATAGAGATAGATAAGGACATTTTTTTCATAAATTTTAGATTTTCAATTGTAAAAGTAACTTAAATCAAATTTATAATTGTAAAATCAATCTAAAATGATAACTACAAAATCTACATATCTTTATTAATCTCTAATAAATTATATATAATAATTTCATAAATTAAATTTATAAAAACTTACTATTTACATTATATTATATTTTAAATATTTTAATAAAAAAATTCTAAAACATAAGAAAAACATAGACATACAATTTTCTTCTTTATAATTTCGATATTCTATAATTATAGGGGAATGCCATAATTGATTACTTAAAATATCCAAGCAATTTTGTTTCTATATTTCCACCCCTCCTTAATAGGCTATTTAGAAGTACACGAGAATGAGAGAGAAAGAGAATGAATGTGAATGGTGATAGAAATAAATAAAGACATCCATCTCATAAATTTTAGATTTGAAATTGCAAAATTAACTTAAATCAAGTTTATAATTATAAATACAATCTAAACTGATAAAAAAAAATCTACATATTATAATTGATGTCTAATAAATTATTATGGAATTGATATATGATATTTATAAACTAAATTTATATAGAAAATTACTAGTTACAAACTACTTATTACTTTATAACATTTTAATCAAAGTGAATCTAAAGCCTAAGAAAAAAGGACACAGACCTACAATTTTCTCCCATACAATTTCAAAATTTTATAATTATAGAGAATGTCATAATTTATCACTTCAAAAAACCAAACAATTTTTTTCTTTCATATTCCCATTCCTTCCTTGACAAGCTATTTACAAGTACATGAGAATGAGAGAGAGAAAAAGAGAATGAATGTGAATGGTGATCTAAAGATAAATAATGACATCTATCTCATAAATTTTAGATTTTCAATTGTAAAATTAACTTAAATCAAATTTGTAATTATAAATACAATCTAAAATGATAAAAAAAAGGTCTAAATATTATAATTGATGTCTAATACATTATAATAAAATTGACATATGATATTTATAAACTAAATTTATATAAAAAATTACTATTTACAAACTACTTATTACATTTAAAACGTTTTAACCAAAGTGAACCTAAAATATAAGAAAAAGGACACAAGCCTATAATCTTCTCCCATATAACTTCAAAACTCTATAATTATAGAGAATGCCATAATTTATCACTTAAAAAATCTAAGCAATTTGTCCCTCTTATTCTGACTCCTTCCTTGATAATCTATTTACAAGTACATGAGAATGAATGTGAATGATGATAAAGATAAACAAGAACATCGATCTCATATATTTTAGATTTGTAATTTCAAGATTAACTTAGATCAAATTTATAACTAGCAATTGCACACTGGTGTGCAATGGGTATGCCGAAGATTTGTGGAAGGTCAATTAGGCAAAATTTTGATATTGTGTTGCAATTTTTGGTGTAATCATTCGTTTTCTCTTTAAAGAATTATAAATTAAGTAGTTTTCAATTATTACGAAATAGATGGTTAAATACATTTTTTTAAACTATTATTATTATTTTTTGGTTGGATGATTAAAAGTTTTTTTTTCTATTTTATTATATAATCAGACAATTAATAATAAATTCACATGTTATTAAGGAATAAAGTTTTTTTTTCTATTTACATAGTGTCAAGATCAACAGTAGAAGAAATGAGTCCTACAACATGATCATTGATAATAGCATGTGCTAAACAACTAAGTATGTCATGTGGGAATTCAAGTTATATGAGATTCTTGGTTTTTCATTCATAGTTGGAAGGGAATGTTGATGTTTTAGCTTCAAGGAAATTAAAAGTAGGGATTGATAATGAAGTGGAAATCCAAGCCCCAGTTTTGGGCCTTATAGTGGTTTGTTAGATGGTTTGTCACAAATTATAAAGTTAAGGGTGATTCAATGATATTGAATACTACAATCAAAAGGAATTTGGTGCCCAACTATAGATTGGATAATACATTACAAAAGGATTGGGGATTGCATGATTCCTTCATCAACTGTAAATGCCCAATGACATATATTGGGACAATATAGCCATGATTTCAGAATCCGTGTATGACTGAGCTAACTAAAATCGAAGGAAACAAGGGAAAGCCTTTATGATAGTCTTTAAATTTACAAATATTACTTAAAATCTATACTTGTAAAATATATAACCAACAACAACAATACTTGATAAACCAGGTAGAACAAGAAGTGTCAAGAAGTACCAAAATCTTGAAGCATTTATGTCTGCATATTATACCAACCAGGAAAATAAAGAAATGCACTCAAAAAACTATAATTTCTTTGATAGCTTAAAACGAAAGAAAAGAGGATTTGCAAAGAAATAAAAAATATTAAGCAAATGTATGTAAAATGAAGCATGTATAAAGTAAATGAATTTTAAAGAAATCATAAAAGCCAGAACAAAATAAATATATTATAAAGAAATTCTTTGGCTTGACGATATGTAAAAGGATGTCTCCCTTCAATTAAATTGAGTTGGCTAATTCCTTGTCTATAGTATTCCTTTTTTCTGAGAGAAGCCTAAATCATAAATATCTCACCAATGAGGACGAAAAATCATACAATGAGATTTGCATATCTGTAAAACACAAAGTGAATGAATACTTTCACACTTGTGCCCATCACCATAGAAGCCAATAGGGCATTGACAAGCACTAAGTTGAGATTCATGTAGATTTTAGCATAGGCTCAAATTGTATCATAAAAAGTAACATATTGTATCATATTTACACAAATTTAACAACCATAAATTTCATTCATTCATGAGATACAATATCAATTATTGTTGCATATGGAGCATTTTGATTAGAGCTAAAGCTCTGGTGGTGTTGTGGGTTACACTCTTCCTTTCCATAGTCATGTCTATCAACAGTGGAGGTTTGATTGTGACTGGTGCAACTGAATGTGGGGAGGGTTTGAATATCTGAAACAAAGAGCCTAGTCTTTGTATGGCCATTATTAGTACTTTTAGCTCTTAAGGAAAACCACATGTAGAGCAGAACCATGACAACAGAGTCACCACAGAACATGAAAAATGGTAGAAGAGTTTCCCACATTGTTTTCTAAATGGTGTGCAGGACAGTTAGCATTGTCAGGAAGAGGTAAGTTCCTGAGTAAAGGGAGATGCAGAGGCAGAGTAGCCCAAGACAAAGATGTCACAAAAAATTGTTTGTTTTGAGCATCATTGTGCATAGAATGTGCATGTTTGTGTTTAGGTTTCATGGTTGAACAGTCCTTTCTTAGACTCTCCATCTATGACTGCATCTAAATTTATGATTAGACAACATTTTAACCTTATAAAAACTCATTTAATAAAGGTAATAATAGATTTGAAGCAAAAACTAAATATTTATTGCATTCAAGATTATGCTTACATAAACATCTAACCTCTGGTTTTCTTCCCCAATGTCAGAGAACAGTCAAGGTCCCTTCACCATGATTGTGCTCTTATTAAATTCTTACAGAAGCCTGCATAAACAGTATAAGTACCATAAATAGAACACGATGTTGGTGGAAATATCTAGTGGAAATTTATGGCCACTCTTTGGATTTCAGATTACAGATATCTTGAGTCACCTTAAAATAGAAGACTATGTAGTTGAATTTAAGAACTTGAGTAATAATTTAAGCAAATTTGAAATAGGTCGCAGTTATAGTGGACTTGAGAACCTGAAGGCAGTTCAAGCTATTGCAATCCATAATAATTACAAATAATTATAGTAAATTGCATGGAATATTAGGGCCTGTATTTGCAATGAAGGTAGGCAAGTCAATAGGCTCATAGAAGGGCCTTGTAGCTTCTCTACCCCAAAATGATCCTCATAAAATGACCTACCCTTTTCAATAAAGCTTCCAAATTAAAAAAAAAAAGAAAACATAAGCAACCTGTAATGTTTTTTTATAGACTTGTAAGTTAGTCTTACACGCAAAAAGAGGCTTGTAAGCTTTATAAAATGCTTACTATTTTAATGCAACTTGTCAAAGAACTACATCCATAAGCTGCAATGCTTCTTGTGGAAGTGGTACAAGATCCCCTGCAAGATATTGTGCCATATTTGTAAGATTTATCCTTTGGTAGACATGCATGAAAATACATAATTCAAAATCTACAATGAAAATACATGTTGAAAAACAAAGTAAAATTTTCTAAGTATCAAGACCATTTGAAGGGAAATTTAAAAGGAGAATTTAGTTGTGGATTGTTCACTTAAGTCCTCATAAACACTTAAGTTGAGAGATTCATGTATCATATACCATATTATTATCTTTTCAAACATAGTAGGAGAGTGGTTGTATATTCTTTGGCACATACTCCTGAAAGCTTATAGATAAACAGTAGATGATTTGATTTTCCTACTTATAGATTTCATTGTACAGTGAAATTCAAATGTGCAGGGCACGTTATTATATCTATTCATATATACAAAACAGATTTGTTAATAGAGATAATAGCTGATATTGCAGTTTGCAGCTTAGTATGAAATGATTGTAAATGAAGTTGGAAGGTGATAAAATGTAACTGATAAAATATAACTAACCTATAGTTATTTTAAGTATTAGTGTTTGTTGTGAAGATTGAATTTGATAATGCTAATAAGTGTGCTTCTTCTTGCTTTCGGCATGCTACATATGGGTTTTGTTGCATACATGCATATTGTTCAAATGTGAATGTTGGTTTGATGCGCAGGCTTGCAAGTTGATGCACTCTTGAAATTGTTGTGAATGTTAGGCCTTGTCGGTCGATGTCGATTGTTGCCTTTTCAAGTGTTAGGCCTTGTGATTTGTGTATTGTTAAGGCCCATGCCATTTTGAGTGGTATTTGTCGACATCGACCATGACTCAAAGGGGAAATACGTACATTCTTTGGATTAGTGTGGTCCCAAGCAGGCCCTATGTAATTGTTGAATTGAACAACAACAAATAATGGAAGTGAAGGTGGATTCTCTACATCCTTGTAGACTATTTCTTTGACTTCACCAAGTGCACCATTTACAAGGCCTGTTTCCACCCATAAATTTGAACATAACATGATTTTTTGTTGAACACATAATAAAAGCTTAGATTGAAGTTGTTCTTCGTCTAGATTTGAACTTGGTGGTCCTTTAAGTTGCACTGCAATTGATAATGCAACAGGTTTTGCCAAAGACAATAACATTTGTTGGTTATGTAGTGAGACCATTTCATTTGTTGCAAATAGATGTATTGAGGATAAGAAACTATTTTGCTTTGTAGTTGTCAATGTTGAGTTGGAGCGTGAAATTAGAACTTTCCAATCTTCAATTGTAGGTTTTGCATTTCACAAATTGGAGAGTAGAGTACGAAATGAAATTTGTGTTGGATCTTCACCGATTTGACGGAAGATTTTGGTAAGAGTGATAAATTTTGTGAAGTTGTGCCATAGAGTGCCTCCATAAGATGTTGACGCATACATAGGGATGTCCTTGACTGGTGAAAGTTGTCCAAGATCTCCAAAGAGCATGATTGAGCATCCTCCAAATGGTATTTGGTTATTGTTGGGGAATGCTTCACGTAACCTCTTGTCAATGCTTTGTAGCAGCTTGGGTCCAATGAAGCTCATTTCATCTAATAGTATGTACCGAATGAAGTACATTTTTTCCTGGAATTTTGCAAGTGTTTTTCCTTGCAAGGGTTCCATATCTTTGATAGGTATTCGTAGAGCAGAGTGGATTGTTGACACTTCTATGTTGAATGTTGCTACACCTGTTGGTGCAAGAAGTTGTAATGGTGATTGGCCATTTTTAGTTGAGCTCATGAGTTCTTTTTTTATGGCTTTTATAAGGTGCGATTTACCTGTTCCAGCAGTTCCTTGAACAATTAATTTTAGAGGAGGTTGGCAAGTATCAGCACATAAGTGTGATAGAATAATATGAAATGCTTTTTGTTGTTGGACGGATAGGTCATGTTGGGCAGGGCAATTGGTAGGTTGGCGGACCTGAAATGTTGGATGGTTGGATTTTATGAATGTAGTTGTAGAGATTTGATGTTGTGGATTGATTTGGGAAGATCCCCAATCATGGTGCAAGTCAATGTCACGGTGACCAAGCATGTCTAGTCGTCAAAGTGGAGGGGAAGGCTTGGGTATAAGCGAGACAATACTTGCCATTCTGATGGGTTGTTATTTTGTATTATATCTTCTTCATCGGGCGAGGCGCTAGAATTTGTATTTTGTGGGGCTTCTATTTGTGTGCGTAGCACATGCCAGGGATGATAATTACATGCAAAATTCTCCCATTGTTGTATTATTTGAAGTGATGATGAGCCAATATCATTGTCAATGTTCCGGAATGGCTTGTACAATAATAGTTCACTCCAACAAAATGCTTCATAGTTTTTGTCATCTTTTGCAGGGATGGTTATGAAGCGTGGGGATACACGTACAATGGCATCTATGGAGCACTTTTTTTATTGGTTATTCTTTCGAGATGGTTTGAAAGTCCATTTTCTAGTTACTTCAATAAGTGACATGGACTCTATATATGTTGGCCGATCCATGTAAGTATCAATGTAGTTTGTGGATGTAGTAGTTGGTTCGAAGGACATTGAGACACGCTGGAATTTATTTTGGCTAACATTTAAAGAACAAATATCCTGCTTGATATGCAAAGGGGCAGTTTTAATAGTAGGTGGCAACTTTCTTGTGCTCCAATATCACGGTCCACTAGTGTTTCTGCAAGCATTTTACAAAAAGTTGTAGGTGTTGGGTTGTGAGACTCAATGTTTGTTGAAATCCGAGAAAGCATTTCATGATATGTTTCGGCTTTTGTTGCATATTTTGCAATGTATTTGAGGACAACATGGATAGAGAGAACAGGTTGGCAGTCTACATTGGCCCTCCAGATAGAGAGTATAGAAGGGTTGTGTAGGTTTAAGCGATCGTCATTGCGTGAAGGGGTAAATGTTGGTTGGCCATTCTCATCTATTGTAAGACTTGATTGATCTTGCATGCTCCAAGGGGCTTTGTAGTGACATTGAATGGTTGTGCCTTTTCTCCTACGACATGTGTGTAAGGTACACTTTGTATGATGTTGTACACAATTTACCAATTTTGTGTAGTCGCTTAAAGGGTCTATAGGTATAATCACTCTTGTATCCATTAAAAATGGATCATCGACAAGAGTTCGGTGGATTAGTTGGTTTCTTAAAGGAAGCAGTTTGGGATTCCATGTAGAGACATATCTATTGATGTATTCAACTATATTTTTAACTGATTGGAGATTATTCCATTGTTTTTTTTTGATATCTGGTGCATCTTTTAGCCATAGAAAACCATGGATATGTGCAGAGCCCCTGTGTTGCCATTCGTACCTGGTGAGAACTTATTATTAGGAATTGTTTTGAAGGTATGCAATGTAAATTGATGAAATTATGCAAATTTTACCTGTACCAATAGTCTGTTGCACCAAGTAGCTTTTCCAAGACCTCTTCATGAAATGCAGTAAATCTATGGTGCATGTACTATGATGTAAGGTGTGGGTTTTGAACTATATTTTGTATCCTCCATTTGTATGTTGCTTGTGGATTTGTAGGTGCATTAGATGGAATTATACTATGCAAGTCTGGCTATTTTGTATCCACTGCACTGAGTGTGAAGAATAGTGTTGGACAACCAATTTGTATGATCATATCTGAAAGCTCTGCTCTAGAACAGTTCCAAAATTGGTGTGTTCCATAAATTGACGCTCCAAAGCGTATGATTTGTTCTGCAAGCTTGTCATCAGGCAAGTCCTTCAATCTTTGATGAAGATCGAGAATAGTTGTTGGTAGGGTTGAGTGGATATTTTTATGAACAAAAATAGATGTTGTTTCTTGGTTGCGATGGCACATTAGGATATTTAATATGAAGTATCTAAAGCGAGGGTGTTGGCCAAACCTATTATCATAATACCTGAGTAAGTGGAGAGCATATTCATGTAATTTTACTTCTTTGATGAGTTGTTGTTTGAAAGCGATAATGCCTTTAGGAAACAAGTTGGGGAAGGCCATTACAAATAATCCTTCTGTGTTGTATTCATTGATGGGAGATGGAGAAATGGGTAGCCAATCTATAGACAAGGGTGGTCGGCCTTCACCTAATTGCAATAAAGACCGCAATTCTTCAACCTCTTTGCGTGCTGGTGGAAGGCTAGCAACAAATGAAGTACTAGGTTGCATGTTTGCCTCTGCATCTTTGTTGTTTACATCAAGTGTATGCATCATTGTTGAAGCTATGGAACTTGGAATAGTCCTTGTTTCATTTAGTAGGTCTATAATGTTAGTGGAATCACTTGGTAGGAAGGATAATGCAACATCATCTAATTGTATACTTTTTTAGTATGGATCGTTTATGATTTTATATTGGAAGGCCTCGTATACACGTCCTCTACCTACATAAAAGTTATAGTCTTTTTCCCTTATGTTTCTTTTGTTAACCAATAAGATATCTAATTCATCTATACACCTTGGCAAGTGGGTTGCAATTGTAGAAACATCTTGAGGAAAACAAATGGTGTGGCCATAATATTTTAGCTGCCCCCCTTTTGCATAGGTTACTTGAAGGATTGGGCTAATTCTTGCTATTAGCATTTCTTCAACTTGGGTTAGTTTTTTTAAACATTGGGGTTGGTCACCTGGGTCCATGTTATTCCATTTGGAAAAATGGTGGTCATTTTCTCCAGATGCGCACCTATAACAAGTAGGTAGTCCATTTATTTCCCTTGTTTTAATGCCAGGGTATTTTTCCATGCAGACTAAACAGGTTGGCATATTTCCAAGTTTGTCTAATTTTGAGCAGAAGTTATCTCTTGCAGTATAAATTTTTTGAGTAAAATTTGGTTGTGGATGTATATGAGAAAATGGATTTGCTTGAATTGAATTGTTTATTTCAATTGCAAGTGGATGAAGCTGGGTGGGATTAGTAGGGCATGGGCGTGTAGTTGTGGAGATGCCATCTATGAGATTATGTTGATTTTCTCGTCTTCTTTTATTGATCTCGTCTTTTCTTGCATGGTAACGTAATCGGTGGAGCTCATTTCGTCGAGCTCGTTTTTCTTGCAACCTTTTATTTTCTAACTCCATTGAGAAGTTTCTGTGAAGACAAATAGTTCATATAATATTTATGTAATATATAATAAATAACCATGGCTTGCATGAGTAATGGAAAAATGAGGTGTAAATCCTATGAACTTAATTGGAAAAATAGAAATTTAGTATTTTAATGTTTGAAGTAATTGTAAGTAAATACGAAGGTCTAATATTTAGCATTTTAAATAGAGTAAATATACAACTTTGATGGACACTTAATGTAAGTGAATGTGCAATGAAAAGTTTGATAATGAAAAGAACTTAATATGAGAATTGGTAAATATTAACAACTAACTTAAATGTTTTAAAAATACATTAAACAACATGATACATTTGAAACAAAACTTTGAGCATAACTTATATTGAAATTGTTACAAGACATGTCACATATAATCTAAGGTAAATTGAAAACCAAGTTGTTTGAGCAAAAAAGAGTGCAATTCTTTGAATTTTGTATAGATTAAGCATGAATCATGGGTAAATTGAATTATGTATATATGTTCATATTCAACAATGGAAATAAGTCTAAAAGTTTTGAGTAATTGTTTCGTGTGCTTACAAAAAGTAGATATTTGCACATCACATAATGAGCATACTTTTAAAGACTGGTGTAGAAAATCTAAGCTCACTTAATAGCTTTAATAAAAATGCTTTGTGATTCATGACCACCAAAAGTATTTGTCTGGATGGAAAATGCTAGTAGGAATTCATTGTTGACAATTGTGTCTAAAATTTGGGTAGCACCATTAGGCTCTGCTAGTAGGAGCTGAAAAATCTTCTGCGCAAACTCCAAACAACGTTGTGGCTGGTTCTTCAAAAGCGGTGACATTAAGAAGCTCACCTATAGTGTCTTGCAAGTCCATCTTGAGTATGTAGCTGAAATCACATGCAGTAATCTTCATAGAACACATGGGGCACTTAAAAGCACTTGGGGTAATCTGGACAACTTTTTTTTTACATTTTTTGCTTTCTACAATGCGAGGGCAAGACAAGTAGTAGAAGTTGTCTAAGTGCAGCTTTGTGATAGTAGCCTTTACGCAAACATTATGTTTGTCAGGAGAGCTTGGATTCTCAATATTTGAAATTGGAATCGGGTTTTCAAATTTTTTTGGTGATATATGGCTCTTTGAGAGGGAAAGAGAAGGAAGGGAAGTCCCTTTAGTGGCATACCATGTTTACAATTTTGATGCTTCAACCAACTTAGGATTGATTAGAATGGTTTTAGGGAAAATGGTATGAATTGATTTTCCAGACCATGACGTTATCCGGCCACTTTTGATCAAAACAATTGGTGGGTTGGGTTGTAGGGGAAGGTCAGCTAGTTGTTTCCCAATGATTTGACAATGGCTACCCCAAATTGTGATATCAATGGTATGTTCTGACATGTCCATAATTGTAGTTGTACATTTTATTGTTTTAGTGCCATCCCTTTTTTTAATGGTTGATGCTGGAGAGATAGATAGAAGAACACCAATGACATCTACAAGGGAATTAATAGGTAACGACATTAATGATTGAATGGTTTTGATATGGTAGTTTTGTGTTGGAATTATGGAGTCTACGCAGGTTAATGGACTAATGTTTGAGGAGTTGTGGAGGAAAATTTTATATGGGTTTGTGCCGCTACTATATTTTGTGTTTCTTACTTTGATGTGACAATTTGAGATGACATAAGTATTATTCAACTCAATTACATGGTAGAACCTATCTACTTGTTCATTAAAATAGGTTACATGTATTTTAGACCCTGCTTTATCTACAAAATCAAACCCAAATACTTTCCCATCATTATTTTCATTTTTGTATGCATGAATTGGGCTTTTACTGAAGGCACGACCCTCTATAGACCAAATTTTATGGTTTGGGGTTAAGGTTGCAATGGGATTTGGTTTGATTGTAGAGAGAGTGTGTTTTTCCCTTGATGATGTAGGTGCATCATGGGAGTTTGACTGTCTGGTTGTTATTTGACATGCTTATAAGAAACTACACTACAATTCATTATGCCCCCATGATTTGCTTCCATTCAGAGCAACAATCAAGTAAATGACATGCTCACTATAAAAAATTATCAATTAAAATCACATCAATTTCAAACCAATCAAAACAAGAGAACTATCAAGGAACCATATTGCAGACACCTGTTGTAAATGATAAACAGTAGCATTCAGAAGATAGAAAAATCATATCATGTTTTATGGA
The DNA here is from genome assembly GCA_007115665.2 of Sequoiadendron giganteum. NCBI lineage: Eukaryota > Viridiplantae > Streptophyta > Pinopsida > Cupressales > Cupressaceae > Sequoiadendron > Sequoiadendron giganteum. The sequence continues at coordinate 389,615,419 of CM021109.1, read as the reverse complement.
AAAATTATAGATGAGCAACAATATTTATAAATGACTATCAAAATACAAATACTCAATTCACTTCCCTCCTCAATGGAATAGAGAAGACACTTTAACCAACATTTTGGCATCACTATTTTCAACATTTAATTGAGCAAGGCTAAAGCTTTTAGAGTTTGAAGTTTGGAACTTGAAATTTTTGAGAACATACTTAAGAACACTTCGCATACAAAAACTTCTGTTGACATTAATCTACTTTCACAATGCAGCTGAGAGGCCCTCAACTATTTGTGAGTACATTTCTGCAAAATAAATTAAGTGACAATTTTTTAGTATTATTTTTTCTTCTTTAATTATCTCTGTACACTCTGTCGTGGCTGAGTGGTTGAGGGTTGTTCATTTGACTTCCATAAAATAATAAGTCTGTCTTCTCCAAGGACAAGGGACTATCAAGTTGTTTAATGCCAAAAAGTTCTGATCTAAACTGTAGGAGAGGAAAGGTAAGAAAATAAGAATCTTTTAAAGTTGTGTTGTTGTAAAATCATCTGTATAAGATAGAGTTTTCAACTGTAGTAAGGCATTCCCTATATTTGGAGAAAATTGAGAAAGAACTTGGATGAGACTCTATTAAAAGATAGAGTATTCAACTGTAGTAAGGCATTCCTTGTATTTGGAGAAAATCAAGAAAGAAATTCGATGAAGCACTATACATCTAAGTTACTGGTAAACCCAAAAATGACCTTGGATACGATACAAAAATGATATTGGTATGATATACGGTACGGAAATGGTTCAAAAACGTCTACGATACAATTTTCTGATGCTTAGAAAAGTATGTACATGTAATATATATGATAGTAAATTTACAAAGAAGATATCTTTACAGATAATTGATGAAGAATATACATTGTTATTTTACAATGTATGTACATATATTTACAAAGAAGATATCTTTACAAAAAACTGATGAAGAATATACATTGTTATTTTACAACGTATGTACATATGAGTTATTAACATAGATGAAAACGGTATAGAAGAGCGTACTTAAAATTCATTGGATATCATTTAGGAAAAGTAAAAATTTCTCAATGATTACATGGGATGAGCCAATCTTGTAGTGTTTGTCATAGTACATTTCTATTAAAAATGAGCAAAACTCGCCTACTTTTGAACATGTTTTATGAAAATCTTTTGCAACAATCTCCATTTGTTGGACTTCTTCTTCTTCAACAACAACAATATGGTAGGCTGCTTCTTCAATCTCTTGGATAATTTTTTGTGTATGCTTTAAGATTGATTTAATTAATTTGTTAATTGGGGTTTCAATGTACATATTTGAACCAATAGAATCATTCGATATTAGGATTGGGCTTATTATGGAATTTCCCGTTTCGTTTTGTTGAGCATCAATATTTTCCATTATCTAAAAAAGAGGACAGGAAATTATTATTAAAAAATTTCAAACAAAACATTTTCATATTATTAGCTACAAAATAAGCTGTACATTTTTTAAAAAAAAGCTTATGAGGTTTCTATGATAAATATTAAATGTGAAAATTCCCATTAAATTTAATTTAAATGCAAATTGGAAAAAATAATCTAGAAAGAATTGACTTCCTCAAAAGTCTCAAACAGAACAAAACAGTCAACAAAGTTATCTACAAAGATAGAATTTACCTCTTTGAAAGATTTCACGGTCTTGTCAATACCCCTAGTAATTTGAATGGCTTTGCTCTACCTCCAACCTACAAATTAACATGGTAGTATAAAAAATAAGCTTCTGAGGTTTGTTTGATTGAAAAGAAATCTAATATTAAATACCAAAATCAACTTAAAGTGGACTAAACAGTTACCTCCTGCAAATAGATTTTTTATAGTAACTAATGCTTTGATGGTCTTCTCAATACCAATGGTAGTTTCAATGGGTTTGCTCCACCTCCAACCTGCAACTAAACACGGTAGTATTTAAAATAATAGAATTACAAACAAAACAAAATAGTCAACACAGTTACCTACAAAGGTAAAAACCATTAAGTTAGAATACTACCATGAAGCTTCTATGAAAACCATGTATATATGATTTTTCATAAGTGTTTCAGAATATGCTTGATGATTCATTAGCAGGATAAAGAGAGAAAATATACTCACATAGAGTTTTTTGATATCCATTAGTATACATTTCTATGGATTCAACCAGCAAGAAGGCCAATTTGGAGAATAGAAAACTCTATACCAAACATTCTCACACATAATACCGAGAGAAAGAGCCACTTAACTACAACCTACCAAACTACTAAATTCTTAGTGCCAAATTATAGGGGTGGATTAAATTAATACAGTTGGAAGTTGTAACTACAAGAACCTTTATATCCATGTTCTCTGAAGTAAAGAGTCTGATGCATCCACCTGTATAGTTAATCACATTATTGCTTTTCTAAAAATTCTTTTGGCAATCATTGATCTTTGTCACTATGTTGCAACTGGCATTGCCACTTCCATATCCCTTTTTATGACAACAAAATATGGTGTGACAGTAACATTAAGGAAAATTGAGTGAATTTAGATGAGACCACCTCATGCAACTTTATATGAAAATTAAGGCCTCTTGTCTCATGTGTCTAGTAAGGACACCTTTTCATTGGAGAAGCTAGTGATGACTCCTTTGGTCCACTATCTTAGGAAAATAGAAGGCAGGGAGACCAATAAATGTTATGAATTGATAGCAAGAGAAGAGCTAAAACAAGTGCAACGTTAAAAAATTAAATGCAAAGGAGATGAGCATTTAGCTTTTCAAATGATGTTGAAGATACAACATAGTTAGCCCTCTATGTCAGGGGCTTTATTGTGGTTGTCTTTATCCACTAAGAATGAAATAAATTGATTTTAAACATAGCTTTTTCTTGGTCAATTTAACAAAAAAATGAAACTGTTGGTCAATTTTCAATATCTCCAAAGACCACTCCAACATAAGCTCCCATGCAAACTAAGAAATCAATTTTGTCCACCTGCCAGAGATGATAAGCTCCTGCGATATCAAATAACCCAAACATGGCTGAAATTATAATGGAAGACAAGACTACAAGGGGAGTGTAGTGAAAGAGCAGAGTCAAGAATAAGAGTGGTAACATCACTCCAATGGCCATGACAATGTTTGATACTACTGTCTTGCACCCAACATTGAAGTTCATAGTTGACCTTGAGAAGACGCATGCACAAAGCTCATGCATCGTAATGTAAGCCTCTTTCAATACTAAGAAGCTAAAAGACTTACCCATTGTAATGTAGTAGGAGACACATGAACCTATAATGTTCATCATACCAATGGCAATCATTTCCTTATTGCCATAAATATGGTAGTTTTTAATTAGTCCAAAACTTTTACCGATTACTATTCCCTCCTATTTTTATATCACTCAGATCAGCCTTACATGTAGACAAATGAATCAATTATAAGTAACTACAACTACAGAGGGGTAACGCTTACACTGAGTGTGATAAGGCCACTTATCAGTCCCGTTTTCACTATAGTCTTCAGAAATTTTCCATCGAAGACAAAGTCATTGAAATTCTATACCAAACATTCTCACACATAATACCAAGAGAAAGAGGCACTTAACTACAGCCTACCAAACTACTAACTTCTTAGTGCCAAATTACAAGGGGCAGATTAAATTAATACATTTGGAAGCTGTAACTACAAGAACCTTTATATCCATGTTATTCGAAGTAAAGAATCTGATGCATCCACCTGTATACTTAATCACATTATTGCTTTTCTAAAGATTCTTTTGGCAGTCATTGATCTTTGTCACTATGTTGCAACTGGCATTGCCACTTCCATATCCCTTTTTATGACAACAACTAGCTTCAATGCTAATTTCGCTATGTACATATTACCCAATTTTCCTTTCTTTTAATGTTTGAAATTACAACTTCTATCTAGAATGTTATTATTACTATAATAAAAGCTTGAGTTTTGATTCAAACCTCTTTCATCAAGTTAGTTGTAAAGAGCGGAACTCTTTAAAACAAACAGTGACAATACTTTAAATAAAATCATTTATATTCAAAATAAAGTCGACAACTCATTCATTTAGACATCAATAAAATTCAGTCGATTCCAAAACAATGACATAAAGTCGATAAGATAGATTCATATACAATTCCAGTCTAAATACATACATGTGTAATATTACACAATTTCGATAATAATACAATAGAAGATTATAATTTTAGTTACAATTCGAGACTTAGGCATTCAGTCACCTTAAGCTCTTCATTACATATTTCAAGAATAAATAAAACATAAAAGAAGCTTATGCTTCCCCGAAATTCCTTATTAATTCAAGAAATACCCGACCCTGCACGAATCGCTTAGCAAAAAGCAGTCTACGAGCAAGATGGAATTTGGTGCGTGCCTAGTATAACTAGTAAAACCACAAACATTTTCATTTTTCTAAATCATTTAAGAAATAAGAAAGTTCGATACTAGGATATGGTAGAGAGTTCAATAATTCCATCTATTTCAATGATCCTTAAGTTACTTGGCCAAGTAAAATGTCATGCACGACAAATAAAGCAGTTTTGGAAAAGCAAAACTACGCTCTTTATTAACCCATATTCGACACCTGTCCTAGAAGGTAAATTTCCTAAAAACATAACATGCACATTCATTTATCAAGCATGCCCGGTCTAAACAGTCAAATACAATATTTCAAAACAATAAAATTGAAAACTTGTTTGAAGTGAAAACAGTTAAAAACTTGTTTCTTTTTCATTGTTTAAATCCATGAAAGACATAAAATTAATATTTAAATTGAGTAAATTAAATAATCAAGAATAATGAAGGTGTATCTCCAGTATGCAAATTAAATACATATAAAAATAGTTATAAATGAGCACATGTTCATTCGTCATTGTAATCATCTATTTAATATTATTCAAGTTCATTTTTGTTGTTTCAAAGTAAATCATATCTAAATTTAAATGGTTTATTTTATGTTTTACATATTTTCAGAAAATAAATAAATAATCTTACAACATATTTAAAATAACTCATTTTTTTGTTTCTGATTTGACTGTTTGGTTTGCAAGTTTTGCTAAGTTTAATCTCTATCTTGAAATTTCGTTTTAAGATTTCAAGGATATTTTATCTAAAATATCTTGTCTGGAACATTTTTAAAGTGCTTTTTTCAATTGGAATAAAAACATTCATTTTTTGTTTAAGATGTTTTTGAATCTAAATTTAAGAGATTATTTTTTGTTTTGAATTCTCTTCCTATATTTTAATAAATTGTTTTATTTCATAATTTAAATCAAAATTTTCCTAAAATCTTCTGTTTCTAGATTCAATACTATTTTGGAAAAATTACAGTTTGGATTCGTTTGAAATTTTCTACAAAATGTACTAAAACAAAGATTCTTTAATTGATTTACCATTTCAATTTGAAGATTATTCTTTCCTTAAAATTTGCTAAGAACAAAGGTTCTCTTTTCAATTTAAAATCTAAATACCAAAATTTAGAAAACAATTGTAAGACTTATTGTAAAATTTATGAATTAATTCTCAAATCCTACCTGGTAAAATTCTCAGATCTGGAACTTGTAGAATGTGTGCTCCCTCTATATATTGTTGCTTTTTCCTCTCTGTCTCCTGTCTTCTGTTATTGAGATTGTAATTTACCTTCTTCCTGGTTGTCTATTTTTCCTATTGCCTTCATACGCCTTTCACCTTTCTCCTTCTCTGTTTCCTATTGTTGTTGTGTGTGGTGAGAGGAGAGAATACTTGTAGTTGTGTGGGTGAATGGAGGGATGTGAGTGGAGGTTCTGCGCACCTTTACCAGTCCCTGCACACCTCTTACCAGCCACTACGCACCTCTCTGCAGCCTCTTTGCACCTCTTAGTAGCCTCCTTAATAGGCTGCGTAGAATACCAAGGGGACTCCTCTTTGCCTGGTCGCGCCTTCCTCCTGGCTGCATGGACGTCCTCCCTGTAGGTGTGTGGAAGCATGTGGAGTATGGAGTCCTGTTGCGTGGAGTGTGATGAAGTGTGGGGAGATTGCGTGGGGTGTTTAAGATTCTTCCCACCTGTGCATGCTTCCTTGTTGGCCTCACCTTTTATGTTTGCCCACTGCGTGGGGTGTGAGGAAAGTAGATGGCTGTGTAGAATGTAAGCCTCCCTCTATCTGCCTTCTCTCTACTACTGGCTGCGTGGATAGGTAAGATCCAAAACAAAATAGCAATACAAACCAAAAATTCCTCCTTTCAATAATACTCTATCATATTTTGTTTATGCTCAAGAACACCAAAAATGGATTTCTCTCTCCTTTTCCAATTTTGAAATTCTTCCAAACTGCTTTTCTCTCTTCCATGCATTGTTGGAGTTATCAAGAAAAATGAGATCCACTATTTTAGATTGATCTCCAGATCAATTCTATAACTCTAATTTTTTAAAATCTAATGGCTTTTCAAATTTGATTGAAGATATTTCTTCAACTTGTTAACTGAAGTTTCATTTGAATGCCAAGTTCAATTTGCACGTAATTGTTTTCAATTTGTTTCCAATAACTCCATTTTAAGATTTTTGTTCAATTTCAAATTGTTAAATCTTTTCTCCTTTCCATATTTTCAATTTAAAAGCATTTAAATTTATAAAACATATTATTCATTTAAATTTTATTAAATTTTGAAATAGAAGCATATTATTTTCAAATAATAATAAAATATTTAAACAAGAAATCCAATCATTTAATTTAAATCAATTTCATCAAATTTAACCAAATCGTCATTTTTAAATCAACATGCATTTTTCACAAATTTTGAGAAATTAAATTAAAACTAGATTTAAAAACTTGCAAACATGATAAACACAAAATGCATTAAAAATATTATCTAAGTGAGTGTGTGAGATTCCATCTTACTTATAAGCGTCAATCAGCTAAACAACTCTACCTAATAGTTGTTCTCGCCTTCAATCACATTCACCTGTTCCTGCGTTCACTTGCACTCGACTTTACATTAGCAATGACAAACCCCAAAATTAAATGTAAATGCATTTCAATTTCATCTAAATTTGAATTTCATTAAAACAATCAATTAACTTCAATTAAAATAGCGACATCATGATTACTAATTGCATTTAATTAATCAAATAAAATCTATACGTGACATTAGTGAACATATAGACATATCCCCTATCCCCAAGGCTCTATTTGGGAGCACCTTGCAATTTTGGAAGGTCAATTAGAGAAAATTCTGGTCTATTTTTTGCATACATTTGTGCAGTACATGAGGTCAACTAGGAGGTCATTTATGTAGTTTGTGAAACAAGGGTCTCAATGGAAGAGTGATAACTTCAAATCAAATATGCATCTATTTATATAGATCCATTACCAACAGGATCATGTTATGTTTGCAAAAGGGAGAGAAGGAGATTACAAAGCAGAGCAACAATTGTCCCTTGAAGTTAATTCGTGGAGTTCTAAAAATTTAGAGCAATAGAAACTAGTAAAAAATTAGAAAAATGGGATTTAGATTGCATTATTTCAAAAAAATTGTTGCATGATTTGATCCATATAATCAATTGGGTTAGGTTAGGGGTACGTAAAAATCTAGAAAAATAGCCACAAATCAAAAAACTTGAAAAATTTTGAAATCTCGAAAAAAGCAATAACCGTAATCCAAAAAAATCAAAACCTCCAGATTCTTAGCCTCAAATAATTATTGCATAACCAAAGACGGTGTAAAATACTCGTGCTGAAGCAAAAAAAAATAAAAATGCAAGGATAATCACAATAGAGTAGAATTTCTGCTACCATGTAAATCACAAGAATTAACAAATTGCTCTATATAAATCAAATTCTTATACCAATGCTAGAAAGAACCTTGTACTGTAATGAATTTTAATTATATTCAATTTATTACAAAATAAAATAAATGTTTCCAATGAGGCCTTGGAAACATGCCACATTATTAAGGATAACACAACCCAAATAAGAACTTGGAGAACTTTTATTATCCATGACCTGTGAACTTGGAGAACTTCTACAAGCCACTATCCTATCACTTCTATTATGTGTTTTACAACATTAAACTTAACATGCTACACTCCAAACATAGTAGTTCCATGCCCCAAAACAATCCTAGACTTCTAAATTTTCAATCAAGTAGATTAGAAATTATCTGTAGATCATAAATAAGCATTAGATATTAGCAGTAGGTGAAAATTAGTAAGTCCACCCCTGAGCTAAGCTTATTTTTGTTGGTGTAGCCTAGATCTGAGAAGTGGCCCAATAGAAAGTGTTTTTTTGGTCCTCATAGTATATCATAAGAGTATATCAAGATCTTTCAAAAAATGATAAGAGTATTCCAAGCTTCTAGAAAATGATAACTTACTCAAATCGTAGCATTTTCAAACTTACAAAGTGAAAGAACGATAAAGGAAAGACTTACAACAAACTGTCTGGGTATTACTAGGTGTCCCTGAAAGATGGAACAATAGAAAAAATGAATAGAAACATAAATGACAATTTTTTTTGATAATTGAGCCAGTTGCTTCTTGCTTAGCATTTAATCATGACTCATTCTTATATTTTTCCATTTTAAGAATTTCACATATGACAAAATTATAGTTATCATTATAATTAATGATAGAACGCAGGGAGACCAATAAATGTTATGAATTGATAGCAAGAGACGAGCTAAAACAAGTGCAAAGTTACAAATTAAATGCAAAGGAGATGAGCATTTAGCTTTTGAAATGATGTTGAAGATATAACATAGTTAGCCCTCTATGTCAGGGGCTTTATTGTGGTTGTCTTTATCAACTAAGAATGAAATTGATAATTTTTCTTTCACCTACATGATACATGGAGAAACATATAGTTGCAACATCTGATATCAATTTAACTCCACAAAATCAATCTATAAAAGTCACTACAACCTTTTCCACACCTCAGATTAAAAACAATCACTCTGTCAAACAAGAACCCTTCAAAAGTAACCCAACTTTGTCAAAGGGGATGAATACTACAACTAGAACCAAAGCAATTGCACCAAGGCACATACTATTTGAAACTCCAACTAAATCTGTAAAAAAGACTCCATCAAAATACCTTACACTTGTGATAAAACACTTTGCTAACCCTAAGAAACATGTATAGTTTTCTGCAAATGACAACAAATACTCGTCACCTGCAAATTTAGAAGCACTCGCACCACAATAGGTATACATTCCCAAAGGTTCTTTCAAAGGTATAACATCTATACCATAAGATACTCGTTAATACTAAGTCCAATCTACAGGGTGCTATCTTTATTTCTGTAATAAGCTATCCTGAGCATTCTGATCACCAAGCAGCTCTAGCAGACTTTCAGTGGGCTGGAAAATTATACTAATTATATTTAACCATTGATTTACTTAGATTATAGTATTGATAACCCCCAAATACCCAACACATAAAAGCAAAACATATTTTGTAGACATGTTAGTTGAATGAAAGCTTGTTACATCCCTCACTACATGAACAAAGCCTGATGACGAGCTCTTAGCATGCAAGCTAGCTCAAAAAAAACTCTCATTCTTTGATATGTGCCAGGTATCAAAATCCCTAACTGTAATTAGTAAAAAAAAACACCAACCTCTGTGAACCGTATAGCCCTAATCTATTGTGTTTGTCTTCGTAATGGTCGCTCCTATCTTCTACTCATCCATACCGTTGAAAGCAAAAAAACCTCACCAAAAAAACAAACAATGAAAGCAGTAAAGTTTCAAGAGGAAAACTCAAGCATCACACGTGAAATACAACCTAAATCTTAGAGTCTAAATGCAAATAAGAAGAAGTAAATAGGTAAATATATATGCAGAGAAGAAATAAAGGAACTCAACTGTCATCCGAATTTCTGTTGCCTCGAATCCCTACGCTTTGTCAAGAGAACCATACGACAACCCATTCATTCAGCTAATTCGGCTATAACCTAATTTCTCCCAGTTCATGATCATCGACAACTATGCACGAATCAACCGTATTCCATCCCCTGTAGAGCAGCGCACATCGTCGATTGAGAAGCTGAGCCAAGTATTTTCAAATAGGACGTGCATTCGGTGTAATTATAAATACAATCTAAAATACAAATAAAAGATCTACATATTATAATCAATCTTAAATAAATTATAATGAAATTGATGTATGATAATTATAAACCAAAATTATATAGCTCTTAGTAAATTATTTAGATCCATATCAAGATGGCACGCTCTGCTCCAAAAATCTTCGCAACTCCTGCGACCTCTGCGTGCGCCAAATTGGAACATTGCGAACCATTTCCTGAGTCAGGCCAAAGCGTGGTGGGTTTTGTGGGGGTTTCACCCGCACTTGCTTGCCCTAAGGCAGATCTTGGGGCTCCACTTATCATGCATGTGCCCTCGTTGGATGAGAAATCCAGTTCTTTATTGGCCTCATAATGCTTGGTGGATATTGGTCCGCATTCAGAGGTTGGCGGTAAGCGAACGATGATCTGCCCCTCTCCCTCAATGGCGACTGACTCTCCGAATGGAGGTTCTGGATGTGTGTCTGGGGGTGGCTCAAAGATGAGTTTTGCGGCTGCTCTGGCTGGGCGCCCTCCTCAATGAAGCATTCTCCATATGGTGGCGGGTAACCCTGGATTGGGGGCTTCTGAAACATCTCCTCCCATGTATAAATTTGATTCCTCTTTATCTTCTGGCGGCGCTCCTATGAGCCCTCCCTTTTCTGTTCAACACTCAACCTCTGTTCCAGAGATATGCCTTGACGATTTGGCCTGTGACAAAGAAATTTTTTTGGTAGAACATGCTCTTATTTGTCGATTTACGAAGGTTTGGCCTAAACTCTGTGACCTTCATTCTTGGATTGACACAAATTGGAAAGAGTATCTCGAAGAGGAAATTAGTATATATCCATGTGCGAGGGGGTTCTTTATTTTAGAATTTGAATCCGTGGATGACAAAGAAATGGTGCTCAACTCTGGCCCATGCTTTTTCCATGACAATTTTTTATGCATGAAGCCCTGGTTCCCCTCATTTGATCCACATACAAAGTCTTTTTCAACAGCGTTTCTATGGATCCATTTGCCCTACCTCCCTTTGTAGTTCTGAGAAATTGGTTGCCTAAAGGCGATTGGCAATGCATTGGGGAAATATCAAGGCCTCTCTAAGGAGACAATCAATTATGAAAATTTGACATTTGCTCGATTATGTGTGGAGATTGATGTTTCAAAAGGACTTCCAGCTAATATTTATCCCAAAGTTGGAAAGAGATGCTGGTGCCAACCAATAGATTATGAAAATATAGCATTGAGATGCAAATTCTGCTTTGCCACAGACCATGGTACTGCTAAGTGTAGGCGAAAACGTGATGGGGTGCACGCTAATGATGCTCCTACTCACAAATCCTCTTGGTGGGAAGGGGCTAAATCCTGCCATTATGCAATTTCTCCTCCTTCAAAGATTGAAACACCTTCCAACCCCACTTCTTAGAGCTCGGTTCTTGTCCCGTCCCACAACTTGGTGGCTGCTAGCTCAACATATCCCTCCCTTCCGTTGATGGATGACAACACTTCTTCTTCCCCTCCTATGATCGTTTCACAAGATAAATGCTCTGATACTTGCACTGCCAATGTTGACATGTCTTCTCCACAGACCTCACAGTCGGGCCTCCTTGATAGGGTTGAGGTTTCCACTCTCCTGCCGACTCTAGTGAAGGATGGACGCGAGTTTACCGATTCTTATTCAGCCTCTGGGACAGTACAAGATTGGACTGAAGTAAGGCGAAAGAGATCTCATCCCTCTATCCAAATGGCATTATGGTCTGCAAAGAAATAGCTTTAAGGTTTATCATGCTTTGGGTTTGATCTGGCATTTTTTGGCTCTTTTGTGTTGCACCCTGTTACCAGGACATGCATTTATGATCTTTCTGGATTAGTATTTATGGGAGTTGTCCCCTTGACAACACTTACCTATAAAAAATAAATTATAAACCAAAATTATATAAAAAATACTTTTTGCAAAGTACTTACTACATTTAAAACATTTTAATCAAAGTGAACCTAAAGGACATGAGCCTACAATTTTTTCCCTTGCAATTTCAAAACTCAATAATTATAAAGAATGCCATAATTTATCACTTAAAAAATTTAAGCAATTTAAAAGAGAATGAATGTGAATGGTGATAAAGATAAACAAGGACATCCATCTCATATATTTTAGATTTGCAATTGTCAAATTAACTTAGATCAAATTTGTAACCATAAATATTATCTAAAATGATAAATAAAAGATCTACCTATTTTAATCAATCTCCAATAAATTATAATAGAATTGGTTTATAATAATAAATTAAATTTGTAAAAAAAAATACTATTTACAAACTACTTCTTACATTTAAAACATTTTAATCAAAGTGAACCTAAAACATTAGAAAAAAGAACATGAACCTACATTTTTGTTCCTTACAATTTCAAAACTCTATAATTACAGGGAATGCAATAATTTATTACTTAAAAAATCCAAACAAAGGAAATTTTCTATATTTCCACCCCTTCTTTAATAAGCTATTTACAAATACATAAAAAATAGAGAGAAAGAGAGAATGAAAGTGAATAGCGATAGAAATAAACAAAGATATTGTTAGGAAATTAAAGTTTACATTTAATAAATTAGCTATTAGGTTAGTTTTGAGTAATAAATAAATTAATAGTTAGTTTTGGGAAGTTATTCTCGTAAGGAAATTTTGGTGGTTATTCACGAGAATGTAATTCACAGGACTGCAATGTTTTTTAAGCATTTGCAATGAACATACATTGTAATTGACCCGAGGAAATATAATATTATTTTCTATTATTGTTGTTATTGCTATTCAACAATGGTGTAATTTGTGCAATCTGTTATTGTTGTTCAACAATGGTATAATTTGTGCAATTTGCCCACTTTTCTAACAATGGTATCAGAGCAATACAAATCCTGTGCCCATGGGTTGAAATCTGCAAAATAAAAAGGCATTGAAGATTGTGGATAACAACTTTATGATATTACTATGTTGTTAATTTCTGAGCTCTTGGGATTGGTAGAAAATCATGAATTGCTGGTATGTTTGAAGGTTGTATTTTTTAGATTTTAATGCCAACATTGAGCACACTTTGGGGCATGTGGTGGCTCAGATTTGAAAAATTGGGAGGCACATTTCTAAAGGTTTATGTGAATTTATTTTACACAAAATATATTGGTGTGTGATGTTTTATGTATCTATTAGGGAGATATGAGAAATTTTGATTTTCTTGTAATATTTTTAATGGAGAAGTAAGGCATTACAAGGATAATCTAGATTTTTTTTAATTGTAATGGATGCATTCTCGGTTGAACCCGATACCCCTATGTATGCATGCTTTTATGCATTTGTTAATGATGCATTCAGATCCATTGATGTTGTATCTAGTGATTAAGATCTGAAGGCCACATTGGAGGCTAGAGGAAATGGAGATAGGAGGACATCAATCATCCCGAGTTAGCTTCTCGCTCAAGGATGATATCTTGCATGAGAAGCATTTGTTTCATTTGCAGTCCTTTTAGGAGCAAGATGGGGCATGCAATGATTTGTTGGTCTGTGAATAATTGAATTCACAAACCTTGTGAGTTGTGTTATTGGTTTGTAGATAGTTGAAGCCACAAACCATTTATGGATAGTTGAGTGTGTTTCGATCCATAATTTTACAGATGTGTATTTTCTTAGACAAAGGAGTCTAGGTTGATGTTGATGCAGGGTTGGCTAATCAGACCATTTGCCTAGACCAAGAAGTTTAGGTTGATGCTGATACAATATTTTGGTTTTCTTTTTTGTGATGTAAACCTTAAGGGGGGATATGTAGGAAATTAAAGGTTTACATTTTTATTTTATTTTTTATTATGTAAAATTTAAGGGGGGTTGTTAGGAAATTAAAGTTTACATTTAATAAATTAGCTATTAGGTTAGTTTTTAAGTAATAAATAAATTAATTAGCTATTAGGGAATTTTGGTGGTTATTCACGGGAATGCAATGCTTTTTAAGCATTTGCAATGAACATTGTAATTGACCCAAGAAAATATAATATTACTGCTATTCAACAATGATGTAATTTGTGCAATCTGTTATTGTTGTTCAACAATGGTGTAATTTGTGCAATCTGCTTACCTTTCTAACAAGACATTTGTATCATAAATTTTAAATTTATAATTACAAAATTAACTTAAATCAAATTTATAATTATAAATACAATCTAAAATGATAAATAAAAAATCTACATATCATAATCAATCTCTAATAAATTATAACGAAATTGGTATATGATAATTATAAATCAAATTTATATAAAAAATATTATTTACAAACTACTTATTACAAGTTCAAACATATTAATAAAAGTGAACTTAAAACTAAATCAAATTTATATTTATAAATACAATCTAAAATGATAAACAAAAAATCTACATATCATAATCAATCTCTAATAAATTATAATGAAATTGATACATGATAATTATAAATCAAATATTTTTTTATCAAAATATTATTTACAAATTACTTATTGCATTTTAAACATTTTAATAAAAATGAATCTAAAACATAAGAAAAAATAAACTGGTCACTACATTTCTCTCTTCCAAAAAAAAATTAACATAAGGAAAAAAGACATGAACCTACATTTTCTTCTTACACAAAAAAATCTAAGCAATTTTTTTTCTATATGCCCACCCTGCCTTAATAAACAATTTACAAATACATAAGAATGAGAGAGAAAGAGATAATGAGAGTGTATAGTAAATGATGATAAAGATAATCAAGAACATCCATATCATAAATTTTAAATTTATAATTACAAAATTAACTTAAATCAAATTTATAATTATAAATACAATCTAAAATGATAAATAAAAAATCTACATATCATAATCAATCTCTAATAAATTATAACGAAATTGGTATATGATAATTATAAATCAAATTTATATAAAAAATATTATTTACAAACTACTTATTACAAGTTCAAACATATTAATAAAAGTGAACTTAAAACTAAATCAAATTTATATTTATAGATACAATCTAAAATGATAAACAAAAAATCTACATATCATAATCAATCTCTAATAAATTATAATGAAATTGATACATGATAATTATAAATCAAATATTTTTTTATCAAAATATTATTTACAAATTACTTATTGCATTTTAAACATTTTAATAAAAATGAATCTAAAACATAAGAAAAAATAAACTGGTCACTACATTTCTCTCTTCCAAAAAAAAATTAACATAAGGAAAAAAGACATGAACCTACATTTTCTTCTTACACAAAAAAATCTAAGCAATTTTTTTTCTATATGCCCACCCTGCCTTAATAAACAATTTACAAATACATAAGAATGAGAGAGAAAGAGATAATGAGAGTGTATAGTAAATGATGATAAAGATAATCAAGAACATCCATATCATAAATTTTAAATTTGTAATTATAAAATTAACTTAAATCAAATTTATAATTATAAATACAATCTAAAATGATAAATAAAAAAATCTATATATCATAATCAATCTCTAATAAATTATAAAAAATTGATATAATATAATTATAAATCAAATTTATATAAAAAACATTATTTACAAATTATTTATTACATTTAAAAAAACACCCAACTACATTTTTCCCTCTTACATAAAAATCGAAGAAAAAAAGAGGGACCTACATTTTTCTTTCTTACATTAAAAAATCCAAGCAAGAAAATTTTCTACATTCCTTCCCCTTAATAAGGTCTTTACAAGTACATGAAAATGAGAGAGAATGAATGTGAATGGTGAGAGATAAATGAGGACGAGGATATTTGGAGTTTAGGCATGTCCCTTTTAAAAGGAGGATGATAAGTGCCAAGTTATAACATTAGAATATAGGATGCTCTTATCAATTTGCAAGTGGCAGCATGGAGACAAGATATGGGAAATGATATTTTTTAATGGAATTTGGTATATTCTCCAACAAGTGCAAATTCCCAACAAAATAGATCTAAATTATTTATAATAGGTACCCTACAACTCATAAGGATGGTTTGGCGGGTGGGGATACCCCTAGAAACTGCTTCTGGCATGCGCATTCCGGGAAAGGACGGAAGGTACTAGTGATAAGTTGCTGATAAACGTATAATTAATTATAAAGAGCGCAGAGATCCATCCTGATTTATGCATGTTAACGAGCATGAATAGACCGCCATTGACGTTGCCTTAAGGTGGGCTCAAATTCAATTATAAAAGAAACGTTTTGTTGCAGCGAGATTTATGGCATTGATTTTCTGTGTGCCCGCTGTGAGTATTTTTTCAAATCCTGTGTGCATGCAAGTCCGAATTTTTTAGGAAGGCGTGGTTTTCTTCGTTTTGTAGCGGGGGTTAAGGAGAGCTTTGATCCGATCCGGAGCAGGGCGTGGAGAAATCGGAAAGGGAAGAGACATAGCAGAGCCTAGTAAGATTTGTGTTGAAGGTGGAGCGGACCAGGCGTTAAGGCGTTGGGGGGTTCAGAGGCTTGCTGTATGTCAGATAGTAAAAACAGCAGCGGCAGAAGTAGACAGAGAGACGGCTTCGGCGCACTTGCAAACCCATCACAATGGCCACAGCTCAGAAAAAAACGACGGTATGCTGCTCGCCAACCGCATCATCCCCTTCCTCTGACATCTCAAGCAAGGCAAAGGCAGCGCCAGCGCAGGCTGCCTCGCTGTCACTGCGGCGCGAAGCTGCTTCTGGTGAGGTGCCACTGGCAGCGGAGTGGGGCGACGTTAAGGTAGATCTCATCGGAGATCAGCGCCAGAGAAATGTCGCCTCAAGAATGCCCGACGCCTCCAAGCCTGCTGCAGGCAAAGGTGAATCATCAGCCACTCTGCCTTTTGGCTAGTTATTTTGTTTCCTTTTAGAGTTTTCTTGCTCATCGCAGAAGTTTGTTACCTACTTTCTTTCCGTGGTTGGAAAATCTCATCCGCGTAAGCCGTTTTGTGCATAATCTGACGCTAATGAGATAAATGGCTCTCATATGGTGCAATTTTGAACAAAGCTCTACTCCCTTGTTGTTGTAGATTCTCAAAGATATGCTCGGATTTTTTCGTTTGAAGCGTTTTGCTGGTTAATCTTGCCCTTCAGTTTCTTGCATTCAAGTGTTTTTCTGTTTATTTTTTGTGTTAATTATTTTTCTCTCCCGTTTCAGTTGATATTTACTGCCCTTAGCAACTTTGTAGCTATTTATCGAGCTAAAAGGAAGATTGTAGGTATTTTATACATCTTTTCTTGAAATTAAGCTAACTGTTTTTCTCGACGAGTTATTTTAGGAAGGGTTTCCTTGGTTTTTTGACCTTTTTAAATATTCGTTGCTCTGCATGCCACGCATTTTGTTAAGAAGCCCGTTATAATGCAAAGCCTAGGTTTGTTTTGTTGTATTATGTTGCAGGTTTGAAAATATAGTTAAAATAATATTTTCTAAGAAATCAACTTGTCAATTTACTTGTCAGGAGTGCTACCTATGTTTTCAAATTGTACAATTCAAGTGATCTTGATTGTTATTTGAATCACTCGATATATAATTTCCCCTGTTTGTTCTCTTAAAGGTTTTTGTTTCTCAGTCTGTGAGTGTCTAATGCGATTTTGAAACAGATTCTTGTTAGGATTGTTTGTATCTCTTTGAATGGTACTTGGATTACTGTGTTTCATGTTTTCGATGATTTTGTCGAAGCATTTTGTTCCTATGTGAAGTTTCGGTTCGTTGACTTGCATTATGGTTTATGGTTCGTAATAAATTCATCAAATTCCGATATGTCTGTTGCAGTAGGGAATCTTTAACCCAACATAAAAGTAAATGCGTGTAATCGTTCTAAGACATGCTCTGCTACTAAGATCTACTACTACTTGCCTTTTGTCTAAGAATCGTAGCTTTTTTGCTATGGCCGATTAATTTTGAAAAGTCAGTCATTTTTTTGAATTCAGCACTCTTTACTACAGATGTTGTGTTTTAATCTTTAATCTCACTGTCAGTTTCCCTGGCTTTAACCATTATTTTGGCAGTTAATGGGCCCTTACTGATTTTCCTTACATATGGCCACTTTGGTGACGTTCAATGATGTAATGTTATTATGGCCTTAGTCTCACTAGGAATTACAATTAGTTAAATAGCGCTTTAGCAATACAAATTCAGTCAGAGTCTAATAATTGGAAATAAAAATTATGAGGATTGACATTCCAAGAGGTCCCTCGAAAGTCTGAAGTCATATTTTATCGATTTAATTAGTATTGTTCTTTTTTAGAAATTTCTGTGACTTCCATGATTTGATTGGGATGCAGTTGTGCCTTATCTCTGTCTCGTTGAAGATGTGCTACTATGGCATGTGAAATTAATATGCACTTTTTTACTAAGAAAAACCAGAAAAGTTGGAGAGTTTGAGTTGCTATTATGTAACAACCGGATAGTTAAACATGTATGTTGTGAAGTAGATGGGTACAGGCTATTGAATCCATGAATGAATTTGTATTCCAGTGGCATCTGCTCAGAGTTATTGTTCTTTATCTTTGGAGAGAGATGTGCCCATGTGATGAATGCTTCAAAAGACCACTTTACCATGTTCTATTTTACCGACTGTTTTAACTTCTTACTGCAGTAGCTATTCCTTCCTAAAGGTTACAGGTATGGACCTGTAACCATCAAACAGAATTGGATTGTTGGAGTTGTATCCATACCTGTTACCATCAAACAGAATTGGATTGTTGGAGTTGTATTTTTTGTCAACATGCTGATTGATTCCACAAGA
The DNA here is from genome assembly GCA_007115665.2 of Sequoiadendron giganteum. Taxonomy (NCBI): domain Eukaryota; kingdom Viridiplantae; phylum Streptophyta; class Pinopsida; order Cupressales; family Cupressaceae; genus Sequoiadendron; species Sequoiadendron giganteum. The sequence continues at coordinate 389,596,596 of CM021109.1, read as the reverse complement.
GCCATTAAGTGGTATTCGCTTCGCAGTCTTAATATTCTCACAGGCATTATTATATATTTTTTCTATTGTAGTAAAAAGTTGAGGGAAGATTGTGGTTCTGTGAAGGGTGGTTCCCTCAGATTAGCAAGAGGACCTGTATTTATTCTACATTTGATTGAGGATCACGAGTATATCTAGCAGGTCTTAAATTGGATGTATTGCTCAATATTTGGCCCCATCTTTTTCTGTGTTACACCTGGACCTGTATTTATTGCACATTTGGCTGGAGGTCATGAGTATGTCTAGCAGATTTCTAACTTCTCAGCTTCACTTGTTTTAATGCTTTTTGTTTTGCGCGATATTCAGTCCTTCAGATGTTATCACTCCTGTTGAACAATGTCTTTGATAGTCATGGAATATCAATGTTGCTTCGTCAGTGACTACAGTCTACAAGATATCGGTTTTTCTTATATGCAGTCTTCCTTGCTTTTTTATAGAGGATGGATATGCAGATAATATTGTTCTTGGTTGTGGGACTTCTGCTTCTTGTAATCAATTCTATGATAATTTGGTTATTGATCTGCTTTGTACTACACTCTTGTATATTTTGCAATTTGGCTTCAAGCTTGCTTGCATTCTGTTTCATGATTTGGAAATTGTAAAAAAGTTGCCTTTGTTGGAAGTCAAGTGGTTGAATATCAGTTTTATAACAAAGAGAATTTGTTAATGCATGCGTTTTATCCATCCCAAGGATTTGATTGTACTATTTTTTCTTGTTTTGTACCAAATAATTTGTGAGGAGGACATTTGTATTGCTATTTGCTTTGGTCTTGCAATTGTTTTCGGTTGTGTGACCCTGGGTCCCTATTTAATAATGTTTTTTGTGATACTGGGGCCACAGTTTCTTCTTATGGCTGAAGCCCAACTTGAATAGCCTTCGGCATGTCTGTGGCCCCTGCTTTTTTAGAATGGTTTGGGCAGGTTCACATGCTTAATGTTATCAGTTTAAACAGGTGAATGGTGCTTGTTGCTTGTACCCTAAGTTACCGATTCGGGTATGGGTACGGCAATATGGCAATTTTTTTTTCCTTGGGTATGTATGTATACATACATATACATATACATATATACATACTCATACATACATATGCATATACATTTAACAGCAAACCATACCCAATGTCTCCAAAAAGCTGGCATTTCCTGGTACTGCACCAATTACCTACCTGTTTATGTATGTATCATGTATGTATATATACATACATGTAACATATATAGATACATAAATATATACATATACATATTTACATACACATATACATACATAAATACATACATATGCATATACATTTAACAGAAAACCATACCCAATGTCTTCAAAATGCTGACATTTCCTGTTGCTGCACCAATTATCTACCTGTTTTTTGTTAACTGACATAAAAAAATGTTTTAAAAAGTTACTGTTTTTTTTTTTTTTTTGGGGGAACCCTTGGGTCCCCATGGGTTCTGCTGGGTTCGGCCCAGGGTCACCCAGGGTCCTTCCCAGGCACCCCCGGAAGGACCCTGGGCGAACTCATGGCCGGACCAATAAAGGACCCAGACCAGAACCAGCTGGGTATGGGGGCCAAAACAGAAGGACCCGGTAACTTAGCTTGTCCCATTAGGATTCATTTTTATTTTAATTTTTTGCATTATTTGCCTGTGTGGTGCTTTTCTGCTTGAGTATTATTCTTGTAACAGTTTTTTTTAGAACTTGTTGGCCCCATTTGATTCCTGGTAATGAAATATTTGTTGGCTTATACAGAGGTAAGAATGACTATAAGAAATCAGTACATAAGTGCTGTCAGTGTCACCACACTAAAATACCATCAGATTCTTGTAAGAAAATTATTGGATAATAAAGAGGTAAGAATGACAAGAAGAAATCAGTACATTGCTGCTTTCCATGTCTGCCCACTTAAACTGGCAACTTGTTGGTCTCCATGTTTAGGTCTTCACAAACCAGTTACACTGGCACTTGAATATTAACATGATTCAGAGTGGCAACTAATGTGCTTTTTCTCAAATTCTGTTGTGTAGGTACAGGAGTGCAAATGATGCGAGCTGAAACAAAACATCCTTTAGATCCATTATCTGCAGCTGAAATTGCTGTGGCAGTTACAACGGTCAGAGCAGCTGGGGAAACTCCGGAGGTTGTTTTATATTTCATGATGAGAATATTATTGACTAATAATTTAAGTCTTAACTTTATGCATTTACATTGGTAAAATACTAGGTTAGATGCTTTAAATGCAGAAATTGCATTCAGATTTTAGATGGTAAATTTAGTATTTCTATCATTTCCAGGTTCGGGATGGCATGCGATTTATTGAAGTGGTTCTTAAAGAGCCAGACAAGCACATTGTTGCATTAGCAGATGCCTACTTTTTTCCACCTTTTCAACCTTCACTACTTCCAAAAACGAAAGGTGGTCCAGTGATTCCTCGTCAACTTCCTCCTAGGCAAGCTAGGATTGTTGTTTATAATAAGCGTTCAAATGAGACCAGTGTTTGGACTGTTGAATTATCTGAGGTTCATGCGGCAGCTCGTGGTGGTCACCATAGAGGGAAAGTCATTTCATCAAAAGTTGTTGAAGATGTACAACCACCTATGGTATGTTCTATGTATTTATTTATGAGTGACCTACGCTGGTCACTTACAGACACAAAAATAATTGGTTTCTTTCTTTCTTTCTGTTATAATATTAGGAAGTTCATATTTTTTATACACCTAGGCAATATTGAGGTTTTTTCTTGATATCTAAGCCATTCCCTGATTTGAGTTTTAGAGGTATGTCTTGATGTTTCTAAATTATCACACAGTTACTTGCTATTTTCTGATGCATCTTTAATTCTTCTTGGTTGGGATTTTAGTGACGGCATTTTTAACAGATGCATGCCACTTTGTCATTTAATGTTCATGGAATTTAGGTTCTAGTCTTGCGATGCTGGTATGTTCTGTTTCAAGACTTCTTTATTATGCTTAAGTAGTTTGTTTGCTTCACATTCTTTTTCCCTTCATCTGTTTTTATAATTCTTGACTTCATAGTTTTTGTAATACAGGCTGGATTTTACAAATGGCCGGATGTAACAGGTGTCAATATTATTGTTTTGACCTTAGACTTTTACAGTAAATTGTATAGTGGGTGACATCCTTGAATTATCATATTGTTAAGTAGCCATCTCTAAGTTTTGCTATTTGTTGTTTTAATGTCAATCCATGTTCATTGATCTTCTCGGGGAATCATGTCAATATCCATCAACACATTGAGCAATGTGAAAAAAAGTTGTGAAGCTGAACATCCTGTAGGATAGTGATGATTTGTCAAGAATCAATTGCGTAGGATATTTTTGGCTGCCCTCAGATTGTGTATGCAGAAGGTTTCAAGTGAAATTTCACACTAATTTGCTAAGTGTGAATAATAACCATCAGACACATTTCCACATTGTATATACTTTAGAATTCTAAATGCTTCTGGCAATGCAGCTCTGCAGCTTTTACACATGATGGTTAAATGATCTGAGAAGGTATAACTTGCAATTTTTATTTGCCTCATGTATATGGCAAGGGCAAAATCTAAATAAATGTTCTTGCATTTTTTTATCACTTTATGTCAAAGGCCAATGCATATAATGACTTACTGTAATATTTAGGTAATTGGGCCCTGGTGGCCAAAGTAATATAGCATAAATGGCACGAGGACAACTCTTTGGTAAATTATTGATCCCATTTTCATTGGAATAGACAGCTGAATACTTAATTTTTTTTCCTTGTTTTTATGAAATTGAGCGGAATTATAGAATTAGCTTGTACTTAAGCGTGTGTACTTACTTTCATGATCCAGAAGCAGGTGGATGTTAGCTCCCTTTAGTCTGTTATGCTTTTCAATTAGTATTCATAACTTGCCTCCTGTAGTAGAAAAACTCTTTTGGCTTGTCGCTCACCGAATAATCAGTTGACTGGATACGTTTTCTATCTGAATATTAGCAGGAATTCAAATCACCTCTGAAGTGGGCTTCTGCACACCACAGAGAATGAGTGTAAGCTCTCCTATGATTTGTATCTTCTTGTTTTTATTCTATTCTATTGTTGCTTCCATAATCTGAACACTAACAGGATTTGGGAGCAACTATGAAGTAGACTTCTTTCTGTCAATTTCTGAGTGTAAATTTTCCTGTTATTGCATTTGCTTTTTAACCCCTTACCAACATTTTGGGGGACTATGAGAAGCATTCTTAAGATTCTGTACTTGGGTCACATGTGCTTATACCCCATGTTTGTTATGTCACAATCTTCCACTAACAACCTTGCTTAATTTTTGCTCAGTCTATGTGCCACTGTATTGCGATGAGGGAGATTGGAAGTTGGGTCCTACTTTTATGAGTTCCCACCATTACAATTACAGTACAACCCCGCTGGCATTTTTAATCCCTTCTATACTTTTTGCCATGACACTCTTTTTTAACACTAATTGGACCAGATTTCTGCACTGTTTCAGTTTGTCTTCTTCTTTGAATAACCATAAATGAAATGTGAGAAATCCTATTTCCTGAGCAGAAATTAACAGTACATTCAGGATGAACTGGTGATTAAATTCTTCTTTTGCCCATTCTATTTTCTTCTTTGGTTATGTTTTCATATTTGGCCTTCTATATTTTTAGAGCTTTTAAAAAGGTGGAACTTGTATTTTACCTCTCATTTTTTGTTCATCATTATTATTAATTTGTTATAGGAACCATTTAGTGGAAGGTCTCTTACATTGTATTGCCATTTCTTCTATTTTGATATTACATTTTTTTCTGTTGTTTGTAATTGTTTATTCTTTGTTTATTAGAAATATATTTCCATGGTGTTTAGCATGGAAGGATTTATTATATAAGGTATAGAATGAGAAGTTCATGGGTGAAGCCTGTTGCAATACAGCTTTGATGGATAACAAGTGATTTGTGAAAATCTCTTGGATTTGGTCCAGGATGCAATGGAGTATGCTGATTGTGAGTCTGTTGTCAAGGATTATGCCCCTTTCAAGGAAGCAATGAAGAAGAGAGGCATTGAAGATATGGATCTGGTAATGGTGGATCCATGGTAAGTTGTCTATTATTTTTTGCATTTCTTTGCAATTTCATGCTTATAGCAAATGTTTTACTTATAACCAGAATGAATGCCTTTAGCATCTTCCATTTATTAAATGTCACTTTTTTAAATCATCTTTTCAGGTGTGTTGGATATCATGGTGAAGATGATGCGCCAAGCCGAAGGCTAGCTAGACCACTTATATTCTGCAGAACTGAAAGTGATTGCCCAATGGAGAATGGATATGCTCGACCAGTTGAGGGCATACATGTTTTGGTTGATATGCAAAAAATGATGGTGATTGAGTTTGAAGATCGAAAATTAATTCCTTTGCCGCCTCCAGATCCTCTCAGAAACTATACTGCAGGAGAAACTCGTGGAGGAGTGGATCGAAGTGATCTCAAGCCTTTACATATCGTGCAATCAGAAGGACCAAGTTTCCGTGTCAATGGCTCCCATGTAGAGTGGCAGAAGGTTGAGTTGTTTTTTCTTTCTTTTTAACTAAGTGTTAAGATACATAATTTTTATCTTGTGAGAATATATAAAAGATTTCAGTGCTGACATTGTATCTCCTGTCACATTTAGTGGAATTTTCGGGTAGGTTTTACCCCAAGGGAGGGACTGGTGATTCACTCTGTTGCATATGATGATGGTAGTAGAGGTCGGAGATCTGTTGCACACAGGCTGAGTTTTGTGGAGATGGTTGTTCCTTATGGGGATCCAAATGAGCCACATTACAGGAAAAATGCGTTTGATGCTGGAGAGGATGGTCTGGGTAAAAATGCTCATTCTTTAAAGAAGGTAGTATACAAAAAAACTTTATGAATAATGTTTCTAATTGCTTTAAAGTTTAATCTGTTCTAAAATGTAGCAGGAATTAGTAAATTACAAATTTCGTATAAATGCATTTGTTTTATAGCAGGTGTGAGAAATTAGTTGTTTTCTCTCAAATATACACAAAAAACGCTTAATAACAAATAATATTGCTTGTGTTAGGGGTGTGATTGTTTGGGTTATATCAAATATTTTGATGCACACTTCACAAATTTCACTGGAGGAGTAGAAACTATTGAGAATTGTGTCTGCTTGCATGAGGAAGATCATGGGATTCTTTGGAAACATCAGGATTGGAGGACAGGCTTAGCAGAGGTTCGCAGGTCTAGGCGTCTAACAGTGTCCTTTATATGCACTGTTGCAAACTATGAATATGGCTTCTTTTGGCACTTCTATCAGGTATAAATTTGGTTTTGTTTGGAATTTTTGTCAGATTTTGGTTTCACACTCTTATTCTTGTGAATTTCTACATGATGACCAACATGTTGCTTCTATTTTGATGTTTAGACATTAGAATCAAGCATTCATAATAAGGAGAACTAAGAAGTTGCAATCATGTAGTTGTGAAGTTGGAATCAAAGAGAATGGACTGCAAGAATTTAATTCAGTTTATTTTGACTCATACTTTGTAATTAAATAATCTCAAAAGGTATAATGGTAATTTAGAATGCATATAAATAATAGGAGCACCGATGACTTAAGAAAAAATGCTAATAATTAGTTCTTAACTTTGAAGTCTACAAGCAAATGCATCAAACGCTACAAAAATTATAGTTTTTGAGCTATTCATGTTTGTTCCCTTGATCGAAAGGAGGATCTTTATTTTTAAAAGTGTATGTACATGAGTTATTTTAGAAAATAACTTAAATTGATGATATTTAATATATTTTGAGGCTGATTTCTCTTTGTTATTTTAAATGCAGGATGGTAAAATAGAAGCAGAAGTTAAACTTACGGGGATTCTCAGTCTAGGGACACTACAGCAAGGTGAAACAAGGAAGTATGGAACAATGATTGCTCCTCGTTTATATGCACCTGTGCACCAACACTTTTTTGTTGCTCGTATGGACATGGCTGTAGACTGCAAACCTGGTGAAGCAGTGAATCAGGTTGAGTGTTTTGTGTGTTGAATTTATTATTTTAGTATATGAAGGATTGGGGGGCCTCCTTATGGTAATTGGGGGACCTCCTTATGGTATTGTGTCATTGACTATACTAAGAGATTGTTCCATCTCAACTAATGATTATTTTAGTGGCTGCAAATCTAGCTTTACTGGGGTTAATATATTAATGGTAGACTCCCACAGTCGGAACATTTTTGAAGAAAAAATAATTTGCTCACTATGCATTGTATAATGATACTTTTTTTGTTGTTTCATTAATAGATTAAAAATTTGCATGTAGGTTGTGGAGGTTAATGTTGAAGTTGAAGAACCTGGCGCCAATAATATTCACAACAATGCATTCTATGCCAAAGAAGAGTTATTACGAACAGAATTGCAAGCTCAGCGAGACTGTAATCCATTGACTGCACGCAGCTGGATTGTGAGAGCTCTGTAACCCGTGGAAATTCTTAGTGCAAGTGGTTTAAATAAAAAGTTTTTATTTTCTCTTGATGCAAGAGTTTTTACAGATTCATTGCTCCAGCTATGAGTAACTATGCCCTTTTTCTTCTGGTCTAGTATAACTTTTCATTTGAGCTTGTTTTTAGTTGACATCAAAAAAATTCATTGCTGGCATAATTGTCTTTTTGAAAAAAAATTTAATCCATGTATGTGATTTTGTTTTAATATTTTTTCTCTTGAGATTTTCTTGGATGTTTTTGTTTCTTGTTCTGCCTGACATTTTGGTTATCTTCAATGGCCCCACTGTTTTAGGAAACCTGTTCAAGGCCATAATTTCTCACATTCATGAGCACTTTATCAGTTGAAACGTGACAAGTATAGGATTGAATAATATGTAGTTCTTGTAAGTGATGTTCATCTGAGTAATTGTATTTTTGCCCAGTGAAGCCTACAAACTATTTTTATTCCTCAGAGAGTGATAGTAGTATCTGGGAGGGGACAGTATCTTGAGACAATCATATTATGTCTACTATAGATGAACTAGTCTCCCCTTTTGGTATTAATACATTTATTCTTTTATATGATACTGGTTGCAACACCGGAAACACCTGGAGACTCCATTTGGGAATATACCGGGAAGAGCTATTCTCCCCTTTTTGGTATTAATACCTTTATTCTTTTATATGATATGGGTTGCAATACTGGAAACAATTGGAGACCTGAGACTCCATTTGAAATGTGCTCGGAAGTAGGAATGGTTTAGGAGGTCTGGAAACTTCTGGAGGCCTAGAGACTCCATTTAGGAATCAGTTGGGGAAGTAGGAATGGCTTAGGAGGTTTTTGCTGTCATCAAAGTAATTGATGAACTATATGGATGGGAAAAATTATTGTTATCCTCCATTTTTGTGTCAATTTTCCATTTGTAGCATTGCATTACCCAAGTTCCCATCTTGTAGTTGACCTAAGCTATTTCCATTTCACTTTTATTCCTTGGGGAAATTACGTTCTGGTTTCTTGTCCAATTTTGCCAGTCAATTCTGTGCTTTATTCTTTAAAATTACTTAGGTCATTATATTAATATTGTTTAACGTCAAATCCAATAGCATTATACACTGAAAACTAAGGGAAAGTCCTGTGTATAAGCTGACTGGTAACAGCCGGGGTTTTGATTTGTGTTGGATGGGTTTATGCAACAGTGCTCAAATTGCAAACCCAAAATTTTATTGTTTTTAATAAATTAATAATCATGTTAATAATATGCAAGTACAAGTACAAATAGATAAATGTAAAATCATTCCTAGAACAAGTCAACCCCATAATTTTATCCATAGATTAATTCAAATATCAAGATCGCTAAGTACAATAAGATCAAGGTACAACCAAATCATATTATAACCAGTGAACAATATACAATAGTATAGGCATCACCCCCCATAACTCCAGATATGCAATAGTTGCTGATAACAATAAGCTCAAGATTCAATGTATGTTAGATTTGGCTACGAAGATAGCTACCCAAGATCAAGAGAGCTAAAAGCAAGCAGAAAGAATCAGAAGATCAATATGAAAGAAGAATGCTATTCTATTCAAGGATTCATGTGCAAAAGATATTGATCACAAAGTACAAAGAAGCCCATTCTCATATAGAACAAGACAATGCATCAATGGTGGAAACTAAAGGTAGACATTCATGATAGATGGATCTAACTAAAACCAGACATGCATGATAGGCAGTGATAACTAGATGAACTGCATAGCAACACAAATATTTTGTGAAAAAAATCAGCAAACCAAAAGTTCAAAATTTTTTGAAAAAATCGGGAAAAAATTGTAGAATAAGAGACAAAAGCAGTTTTTTTTTAATTGAAAGGCATTTCCATAGCAATAGAGTTATAGAGAGCAAATAAAATAGAGAGTTTAACTAATGAATCATAGAAAATAGATTTTGTTGTTTATATTCATATCGCTGATTACATTGCATTCCACATCTTTCAAAGCATTAGTTCACAATGCATAACTGATAGATGACAAAATTTCAATTACAATATAGTTTGTACAAAGTCGACCTATAAACTGAGTACAAAGTTTCAAAAAATCAAAAGTAGCCAATGACTCTTGCTAGTTGCTACTATAAATAGAGCTATGCTAGAGGGATGCAGGTCCTGATGATGAAGCTCCCGGGGCTTTGACTCTCCTAAGTCTTTTAGTCAAATGAGTATCAAAGTTGGACTCCGCTAGGATCTCAAAACCCTCAGCTTCAAGAAATTCATCACCAACAATCCACTCATTGTTTGGATAAAAAATTGCCTCAAAGAAATGTGGTCTCATTGTGACGGAATGCCATGACAATCAATAGCAACCACATTTCTTTGAGGCAATTTTTGAACCAGTTCACTCCCTTGTCTATGCTACCACATTTTTCATACGTATCTACCAAAGCATTTTATTAAACAGTTCACTGCCTTGCTGCTATGGCTAAAAGCCTAAAACAAGTGCTTTCAAACAAGCTATGGATGCTTGGAAAAAATCTATCAAAGCATAATAGTAAACAACAAGCAACGGTCTCATGGTTTTTTTCTCATGAAAATCAGCGTGATTTTATTCGCATTTTTTTGGCAATTTTGCACTTAGAAATGGAAAAAAAAAAATCGTTCAGCCTGCAGATTTTTTAAAAATCAGGATTAATCGGGTTTTTTTCCAGATTTCTGTTTCACTAAGAACTAACATAATAGGTGTAACTAAACTAAAAATAGATAACTGTCAATCAGGTGCATAAGACACGGGCATGACTGATTGATACAATTACCAAAGCGAGCTTATCCTAACTAGGTGCATATAATGCAATATAATAATAAACTAAATTTAAGAACATAAAATGCACCAACAATGTAGTGATACTCCAAGTAACATTCAACTTCATCTTAAGATCCAACTGCATATGCAGAAGGTGATATGAATGGGATGAAATTTATCCTCCCTGACTGTGAACTTGGCTTGAAGCAGTAAACAAACGGTTCAGTCCATAAAGCAATAGTTATTAAGTTGTAATGATCATCTTTCTTAGATTTATTCATATTCATATTCAGAAACACATATGCCCACAATCATAAAGCGCAACCAAACAAATAATCATTCACAACACTTCACAATCCTATTAAACACATCACAATACATCATAAACAAGTATAGAAGACTTAACAACACTTTACAATTCACGTATTGAATCAACAACACACATCAAAAATGCACATAAGGACATACAAAAGATAACCAAACAATGTCTCTTTACACATTACAGGAATAACATAAATACCACAAGACTCCTAATGGTATCTCAAGCAACATTATGATCCATTTCCCATCAAGTAGACTATGACTCATTTGTACAAAGGATGATGACAAAGCACTTTGCCTCCCACAGAGCACTTTACCTCCCAGGTAGAGTTGGTTGCAATCCATCAATAGACCATAAGTCTTTACATAGAGAATCTCTTAGCATATTGTAGTAGATGGACAACTAATGCAGAAATAATATATGGACCTATCCTCTACTCCACTATGACTATGCCTCATGTAATGTGGTGTGTATATAGCTAGAATAGTACTATCTGGTCACACATATATTAAGGGACATAGTATGTAGTAGCAGACTCATCGTCCACTACAAGGATACTCAGACACATACACCCCAAAATTAGTAAAACATCAATAACACACAAAAATGAAAAATGGAAGACTAGCAACATTCCATTTTGCCGGAAAATTAGATTACCATCTAAGCTTACATACCATATTCTTTTTCCATTTCAAAACCCCTAAGGAAAGTACTTGTTTTATGATAGAACAACAATATTTTTTCATAGAACAACAATATTTTTTCAAAAAATCAAACACTCAAAATAAAAAAACATTCATTTCTAGCCAATTTTGACAGTTTTGTGGTTTCAACCTGAACAGTGCAGTCTCAACCTAAAAATTGCAGTCTTAGTCTCAATGATTTTCTGTAATTTTTCTATTGAAGACTGTTACACAGGGTTTCTCTCGATCTCTGATTAACTAAAAAACTGAATACAACACAAAAAATCAGAAAATAGCAAAAGAAAGACACAAGCATCAAATACATGCTTCCCAAAAAGATACTACGCTCATATTTCCCTTAGACCCCTACATAACCTTAAGAAGACTCAACAATCATAAAACACACAAATCATCGAGTAGAAAGACTTCAATTGGACACAATATTAGAATTAGCTCCTTTTTACAGAAACTCAATTCCCAATGCAATTCAGCAAATTTACATCACCAAAGGGTCTAAATCAGTAAACAAATCAATCACAAGTACAATAGAATCAAGTAGAATCATTCCCAAGTTCCAATTGATTTATTTTCTTCTCCCAAGATTTCAATTATCTTCTCTCTTTTCTAATTTCACCATGCTCGGGATATTAAGATTAAGTTTTGATTTCGATTCTAATTTATACAGAATCAGTGTAAAATGCTCCTACATCATCATGTTTATAGTTTGTAGTTTGTAGATCATCTACCTATTCACTAGTTTCCATGAATGCTCTTAGTTTTTTCTCTCTAGAAATCCACCATTCACCTTCCTTCAACAATTCAAATTCAAATACAAATCTCTTAAGTATATTATAAATCCAAATTGAAAGCATATTCCAACAACTATTTCATGACCAACCTCCAACCTTTCAATGCTTGTTGAAACTTGAAAGCTAAAACCCAATGTTGAAAACTTGTACTCTTGTGAATGGGTAATGTTCTATGCTTTTCTAAGCATTTATCTTTGTTGAATCCCAAAACTCATCCGCTTGTTTGTTGCCCAAGAAACCTAAAATTAGAAAAGCTAGTTGCTTTCTTCACTTCACTTGTGTTTCTAATTGAACATAATAATTCAATTTTTCAATAATTTCTAAATAAGAGAAATAGAATATGAAATTAATATCTATTATCTATTAATGATATCTATCTTCAATCTAATTCTAAAATAGATTTGTTTTTATTTTACTAGTAAAAGAATATAAGTTCTTTATTTATTTAATTTTAATTACCATCAAATAAAGTTTGCACAATTGAACTTAATAAAGAATAATATCCATTGACTTTCCAATTCAATTCTAATTTAGCTCGTTTTAATTTATTGAAAGAAAAAAAATCTAATTAGTTAATTTTTTGATATATTATATAGAGGTTTTGTAAAGGGGCTCCGGCCCCTACTAAGCAGCAAAGAAAACTACATGAACAGCCTAATGCCAAGCATAGTAGTCGAGAGCGATGAACCCAGAGAAAACTAGAGTAGCCATAGAAAGCCTATACATGCCACCAAATCATACCAAGCAAAAGCAACTAAGTCTTCATAATAGACTAGAGACAGAATAATCAAAAGACTATCAATTATTCAATTATCAAAACAAGGTGGTCTATTCATAGAATAACAAGTAGTATAATCCCATGCACCAAATTACAATGGGATGGGTAAAAAGAATAATAAGTCAAAGCACTAAATGGGATCTCAAAATGCGATACTGCAATTTAACATTTTATTGCCTAACTTTTGCAAGTGTGCTGTTGGTATTGGGTTTTGTGGTCTGATTTTCTATAAATTTTAAGTATTAACACAAACATAAGCTTTATTTTCTTTTTAGATGAGTGTTAGTTGTTTATTTTTTAAAAGTTGCATTTCTCTTTGGATGAGTGTTAATTGTTGTGTATTATTTGTTACAGGTTAGGAACACTAGGACTGTAAACAGAACAGGACAGTTGACTGGCTATAAACTAGTACCAGGCTCAAATTGCTTGCCATTGGCAGGGTCTGAAGCTAAGTTTCTTAGGCGAGCGGCCTTTTTACAGCATAACCTTTGGGTTACTCAGTATAATAAAGATGAACAATTTCCTGGAGGTGAATTTCCAAATCAAAATCCTCGTGCTGGGGAGGGATTGCTTACCTGGGTCAAGCAAAATCGACAACTTGAAGAGGCTGATATAGTTCTCTGGTTAGTTAGCATGTCCACCCTAGGCATTGATCATGAAGTGCTTTTATCTTAGTATAGTGGGGTTATTTTACTTTATAGTCGAATTTTGTTATTTGCAGTTCATATTTTATAACTTATTTATCATGTGAAGGCTTTTCCTGCCCTGATGTAAATGTATGAAATGGAATTGGATGAATTTTCCGTCAATTAAAAACATCAAATTAAGGTTTGCAAAGTAGGGTTTAGGGTTCTGGAGGGCATTTGACTGTACAAACTCACCCCTTTTCACTCAGATATATATTTCTTTATTGTAAACACTTTGAGAGAAGCCGAAAGAAAAATATCAACACAGCAGAAACCTTAATTTTCCATAGGACAGAATTAATTCCTCTTTCCATTGAAGGGAATTGTGTACAGCTTTCAAGATGCTCTGCAAATACAAATTTAAAGAAAATTTTACTTTTCGGCCAGTAACGCATAAAGGAAATATTTTCTAATTTATTATCAGAAAATCCTCATATCATATCAGATCATAAAGGATTGTTCTATCTGCAGATGTTTCTTAGCTTTTAAAAATTTAGGAATTGGTAACTTGACATGCTCGTCAAAGGATACCTCATGAAAAAATCATATAATGGAACTTTCTATTATAGTTTAAGGATTTGGGAAGTTTGATTGGATACCTATGCCATAACCAGGATGCTTTATAGCATGACTGCTTGGTAGGGAGGGGATCTTGAACTAATCTAGGTTTTTATTCTATTTAATTTTATTTATTTTTGCATTCTTCCCAGAATGAAGCAATGAAACGTGGCTTTTCAATAGAACCAAATGTAAAATCTAGATTACCATAAAAGGAAATAACTGCTGGAGGCAACCTACAATCAGCTGTTAGAATGTGGGGTTAATTTGTGGCGTCATGGTGCATCAATTCTTTGCTCTGTTTCCCCATTTATTCCATTGAATCCATTCTACATTCAAGGCTCCCATTATTAGTTCTTTGAAACAGGAACTGGCAAAGTTTCTGAAGCATTTCTAGTTTTGACAATGGGGAAAAGATAGGTTTATGTTTAACATAAATTTTAGATGATAATGATAATGATAATGATAAATTAAACACAATAGTGGTGGATAATGCCAAATACAGAGGAAGGATATTAATTATATAGTATATACCATGTAGACTGCCCACTTCTTTTGGTTTTTCTTACTTTTTAATACCTTCTCTCCTATCTTATAAACCACAAACAGTTTATTTTTAACATAGGATTCTTGTTAAGGTTCTCATTTGACAAGAGGCGGAGGTTTCATTGAAGAAATGTGCCCCCTTTATCATGAATAGCCGCTACTGGCTTTTGGAAGCAATAGACAAAAATATTTAGCTTATAAATTACGAAGGCTTCCTCAAAAGGTGTGCCATACTAGTGAAGTAATAAGCTTATTGTTTCTTTTACTGCACATTCTGAACCATTAACTATCAAGGCAATGTTGTATATGGTACTTTCAACTATCAGTGTACCTTCCTCTGCACCAAATGTAAGAAGATTGCCACTGGTGTTGTATCTACCGGTACTGGAGATAACAAATTTAGTGATAAAGAATGTGACATAGGTTTAATCCAGTGCAAGCTTGCTTTTTAGAAAGAAATTTTCTGGAAAGCTCTATATACTGTAAGTTTTGTTATTTCTTGTATACTATCTTTTGGGATGATGGAAGTTGAGGTTAGCTATATTACATGTACGGTCAACTCCCCTAATTGTATTTTTTATTTTCTTAGTATTATAAGGTAATCAATTTATACTGTTGTAGAGTTTGTTCTCCTGCAAAGTATCATCCAATCTCAGTTGTAGCTACCATACGAGAGTCCTAGATTTTGAATTAATCTACTTTAATGTTTATCTATGTTCTAATTTTTTTTTTTTTTTTTTTGTGTATAATTTTGACCAAAAAGGACACTCTGTGTGGGTGGTACAGGTATGTTTTTGGTGTTACTCATATCCCTCGCTTGGAGGACTGGCCGGTTATGCCTGTTGAACGGCTTGGATTTATGCTTATGGTAGGCAATTTGTATTCTCTGTTGTCAGGTTTACGTTTCACTTGCAGGATGGTTGCCTTTTGAAAACTTTTTGAGGCTATATTCTGATGATTATTACTTGTTTTGGTGAATTGTGGACCTAGTGTGTTTTAATTTAGTGTGACTTCATGTTTCTCAATATAACCAAACACATCTTCAATCCCATTTCTTTAACGCCTATCTTGGAACGCAACACTGCAGTTAACCCATGCTTTTGAACTTTTGAGACTAAATATTGACCTATATTTGCGTTTGAATATGCAGGTAGCCAAATTTTAGGAGTTATATAGGTTTAATTAAAAATGCAATATATAAATCTTGCAGTATTACTCTGAAATATTGGTTTAGAGTTGCATCTCTTAAAATGTCTCTTTTATTGTCTTTTTCGCTTTATCTATTTATGTTCATATATACTTAATATTGGTGCATTATTGCATTCCAGAATATTATATTTTTGGAAAAATTTGGACTAAAGTGAAACAAAATCATGTAATTTTTGTGCAGCCACATGGGTTTTTCAACTGTTCCCCAGGGGTGGATGTTCCTCCCAGTGCTGGCGAGAGTGACTTGAAGGAAAATGGTGGACCAAAGCAGAATGGAATAATCTCAAAGCTTTAAAATTATTAAGTGATGTACTATGTGATAAAGATAGTGTTAAAAAGTAATGAATTTGTTTCTTTGAACATAATGACCTTCATAAAAAATTTAATAGCTGGACAATCAATATAATGTACATCTTTTGTCATTGTTTTGTGTTCGTCACAATTTTGGAATTTTTGAGCTGTGCTGAAGTTTGCTAGTGAAATGATTATCATTCAGTGGAACTCACGGGACCTTCTTTGTTAATGGAATGCATTGACATGAAATATCTAGTATTTTGCATTGAGGGTTAATCTACAACTGGTACGAATAGATAGACGTCTTAATGTGAATATTGAATGCAGTGTATGTTGTGCCCATTAGTGTAACAATATGGTATCTTTGATATTTGCTATTTGTATAATAACACATTTCGCTGACCTTTGTTGCTTTGCATCATCTTTTTGATCTCCTGACCATTATCGTTGTGTTTCTGTTCCAATGAAGCAAGTAATCGTTTCCAACTAGTTATTAATTATTGTTTACTGAATACTTTGATTTTCAAGTTCTATTAGATACCAGTGTTTTATCACAGCCGAGTTCAAGATTCTTATGAATCGTTCATCTATAATGAATTGCAAGGGACCATAAATTCTTTGTTGTTGTATATCTACTTTTGAGTAGGTAACAGTTGATGAGCTTGTTTCGTAAATATTATTCATATAATACAGTTTGATTGTATTTTCTCTGATCTATTCCATATGTGAGCTCTTAAATGATGTTACTTTGTGAGATTTTAAGAAAACACGGCGGTGGGTTGTTTTAATAAAACAAAGTTTTTGCTAAGATGACTGATCAAGTAACTTAAAGTAGTAACGGATATTATTGATTTAAGTTATGTATTTCTAATCGAGTTAAATAAAAATCCCATTAAGTCATGTGAGTTCATATGGGCTGTAGTAAGATTTGATAGAAGGAGATTCAATCATTTGATTAACTTTACAGGGGTTTTCTACTTATATTCATGTAGTATTTTTTTGCATGCTATCAGAGGAGATGTTTGTGAACATGCGACTTCCTGTCTCGTGCGTCGTGTTTGTTATTTATTTTAATTTTAATTGGACAACTTAAAATAGTCGGTGCCGTAACAGATGGCGATTAGATGGCGAGACTCATCAGTAACAGATGACGATTAGATGGGAAGATCCATGGGTAACAGTTGAAGATTGAGGACTAGATGGCGAGATCCATGGGTAAAAGTTGAAGATGCAATCCTAAGGTGACAGGAGTGCTGGGAAGCAGGCAAAAGTTGTAGAGAGCGAGTACTCTTAAGTTATGTAAAGTTGAATGGGGCATGGAGAAGACGAGAAGGTTCTGCAAAGTGGGGTTGCTGCAATATTTATAGTGTCATCGATGAAGGGTTCTCTTTTAAGATAATAGGAAAAGCCAATTGTTAGAAGTGAGACATGGAATAACACACAAAAATTACTGAGATATCACATGGTAGTTAATAACTGGGAATAAAAAACACAGATATTCCATGGTATTAAATAGCTTTGAAATATGCCATAGTATTAAATAGCTGCAAAATAAAAAAAAAAGAGATATGCTATGCTATAAAATAGCATAGAATAAAATTCACCGGCATGCGGCTGAATAGCTTTGAATAAAAGAGATGCCACAATATAAAATAGCCGACACATCTACCTGGAGACCTTGATGTTATAAGGAATTGCCATCTGGATGAGGACCTTTTTTTGTCTTTTGAAACAGTTTTCTTTGAATCTTATTTCTTGTTTGACAGAAAGCACAAATGGTGAAAGAGTTTCTCAGGTCAAAGAACACAAAAAAGGCTGATCGTTCCGAAATTTAGGACATTGTCTTTTAAGTTCATTTATTTTTCAATAAATATTGGTGTTGTAAAGGTGGCTTTTGTATGAATAAAGGTGATTTTTATCACACCAGTTTCCTGTGTATAAAAGGTACCTTATATGGCAGCGAGACAAAAAAAAAACCTAATTTTTTTTTAAAAGGTCTCGACTGGAAGGTAATAAAAATACAAACTTGCTTAAGAGTTACTTTACTTGTCGGGTCGTTGACAAGACAGGTGTATATGTTCACTTTGGCGACTCATTCAGAAGCTCTAAATATATGCACACATTCACAAAATAGTAGTGAACACGTACCTCTTAAGCAAGTATGTATTTTTATTACCTTCCAATCAAACAAGCCATCTTTATATATGTGTGGCAGTGTTATAATAATAACAAATGGACTCAACAAATTATATAGATGGTACATGCTTAGAAGATATTTTTAACTCTTACCAAGTAACGTTTAATATTTAGAGTTTAGTTGCTTTCGCATATGTTGATGGGCTACTTATATATCACCACTACTGGAGTATTTATATATCACTAGTATGAATGAAGTATTAATGTTAACACTATACCCATACAAGCTGGGCATTCTATTATTGGGGGCTAAATCTAAATTATAGTTGACTACATATATGTTGATGGGATAATGAAATGGTGATATTTATTTACATGTACATACATTTTTCTATTGATTTATTTTTATATGTACACATTTTGAACATTTATCTTATTTTTTAATGTACATTTATTATACATAAATGAGATAATGTAATGGTGATATTTATTTACATGTACATAAGTTTCTCTATTATTTTATTTTTGTATGTACACATTTTGAACAGTTATCTTATTTTTTAATGTACATTTATTATACATACATATTTATCAAGATGAAGTTGTTATGCATCCGGATTTAATTGTTTGTCATACAAGGTTATTTTTGCAATTGTGAGGTCTACTTTGTTGTTGATGATTTGACTTTTGCCTTAATAAAATTCAAATTTAAATTATGGTCTATTGGTTGCTTTTATGTTCTTGTCCATAGCTAATTAAGTATATGTTTTAAAAATTTGTTGTTGGGTTAAAATTTAAAGGCATTTTGACATTCATTTTAGACATCCAAGTATCTCATCTTTGAGTTTATTCCCATAGATCTACAAAAGCATTCTTGAAGCATATGCATGCATGAAGAGTGTTTTCTTTGATCTTTCTCTTGAGGTTTCTAGGGGGCCTACTTTGGAGAATGTGCCCTCTCATGACACTAACGATAATTTTCCAAAGGTATTCTTAAATATTGTTAATCCCAAACATTAGAATAGACAAACGTAGAGGTGAACAAGGTGAGCAAAAAAATAATAGATATTGAATGGGGTCAAATTTGAACATAGAGGACAAATCCTTTGTCATGGACTTGATCCATACATGTGAAATTTGTAATGCCTCAAGCTTTTACCAAAGGCATTAATAGACACAAACAAACATGCAATTTTTTGTGATGGTATATGTGACATCAACATGCTACATTGCAAGCCTATGCACTTGAGATGTCATGATATACCATAATGCCACTTAAGATATGCATTGTTGATGCACCAAACATGGTGACATAAGAAAAATACTTAACCATGTTGTGTGATAAAGTCACCACAATGCTCATACAAGATGATAAAGTTTCCTTTATGATGGAGATGGGACTTTAGTCCATGATCCCATTCTATTGCAACCACAAGGGTTGGAATGAAAGCAATGCACTATATTCTACATCCCAAGATGAACATTGACATCCAAGATGACATGAGAATGAAATCCACTCATTGGGATTACCTCCACAAGAGGTAGGCCAATTGGGAGATACAAGGTCTCAACTAATAAAACCGTTGATTAGTTATCACATACTAAGGCACATACATCCACATAAAGGAGTGGATAACTTGCAAGGGATGACAAATCCTTTCAAAATGAGATGATAGGAATGCATGATAGACTGTGGGGAACAACTTCCATTTAGAAACTTTTCTCAAAAAAGTGGGAAGTATTCAATGTCTAAGGGTCCCAACTACAACGTAATTCAAGACACTAGTGCATTTGTGTTGTAGTCTTCCAATTGCACTCCTACCCTACACTCATGTCGGTTAGGAATTCACTAGAATTAACTTCCCAAATCAAAATAATTTTTTAGGTAAGGATTTTCTAGCATTGAACTCAATTTTCTAATGGGAAAAATAGGACAAGTTCTACTTTCCACAAATACAACCCTAAGCAACCCAAAGCATTATCCCAACCATATGAGGTGAGAAACAAGGTCATCTAAAGCAATAGATGAGATCTGGGATTAGCCCACAATATGCCTCAAACAAGTTAAACACTAAACAAGGTAAAAACTATCTCAATCCTAGTGCATAATGGGAAAATAATTGAATCAAGCAATGACACCTAGCTCAATGATCAAATCTACACAATCAAAAAACACAAAAAGATGAGGATTCATTTGTACCTCCAAAATATGCTACTCACAAGCATAACCCAAGATACCCACATGCGACATAAGGAAAACATGGTAGGTTTTAACTCTCATAAGGGTTGAATGCACAACATAATTAATTATTTAGTTGCACAATCATAACATATACATTATTAAGTAGTGAAATCATATATCCAATCTAACAAGCATAAAATAACATTTCAACTCCTAAATAAATTGTTAGCTATACAACACCATTCATTGATTCTACCTACATATAACATTCAAATGATAAACAAATTATTGCTTCTAGATTCATTACAACTTCATAACTAAATTGAGTCTCTACATCTCATAATTAGGATTTCCCAAACATGTGAAATCTCTTCTAAGACTAAGTGAAAATCACTTAAATGATGACACACACAAATTACAATATAAGGTGGATCTATTCCCACACATGGATGAATCAAGATACAAAAATAAAAGTTTGATAATATATAAGTAATTTTAAGGTAGGATCACAAAATCTCACTTTCACATGTATTTAGCTAAAGTACAAAACATATTAAAGATTGCAATTATAAGCCCACATTTGAATAATACACATATGGTATAAACCAAGATCAAATACATGATTAAATTACAATGATAACATGATTACTACCTTTATATAACTGAAGGCAATTCAAGTTGAAATACATAATGAATTGAGAACTCTTCAAGCTCCCAATAGATTTTCAAGAAGGGGACTAATAGGGAATGTTAACTACCTCCCAACCATATTATCATCGTTGAACACAATAAATATCTATGCCACTCTAGGCAACCCTTGAGCTACATAGAGAGAAGATCATGGATGTATTTTTAACACAACCTATTTCACACATAAACTAGGATCTCAAGCAAGACACCAATAATCCACACAAGGGGAGCACGTGGGTTTCATATACCATCGGGTGATCCCACAATAGTGGTTTACAATTTTTGGTCAAATTGGACATTGAAATTATTATTTTTAACTAAATCTTCACATTTGGGCACCTATAGCAGCTAAACCGTGAAGAATTTGAAGATGATGCAAACTAGAGTCTCGTCACATTTTTTCTATAGATTCTAAAAATATTTTTTTCAAAATTTTTGGAATCAAATTGCACTTCTTTTTCCATCTCCCACGAAAATTGGTTTTTTTCTTTTTCTTTTCAGAAAACAACATTTTTAAAAAGTGACGCACATTGTATAATGCATAAATTTTTTTCCATGAAGGATAAAATTCTAATGCTTTCGAATTTAGATTTGTAACTCCGATATCTAGTGGTTCCACTTGGTTAGATAGTTTTTTATTGAATATTTTTTCTTTAATCAAGTTTCAAAGTAAAACCAATTACAATTCAGACATAGCGTGACTGTATAACGTGTAACTTTTTTTGTGTATATCGAAATTCATTTTTTTATTATTGTTGGATCAAGGACTTCAATATCTGGTGCACTCATATTTTTCAATATTTTTTGATAATCTGTTGTTTTTCCACATGTGCAGAACAAAGACCATCATTTTTGATGAAAAACCTATGTTTAATAAAACTAAAAAAACAAATACATAATAAAACTAAAACATATTAAAATTATATTCATTGGATAGCTCGTTCTGAGGACTACCTGATTCCAATTGGGTTTGTGAAGATTCCTCCATTTTCATCCTCAACCCGAGCTTCAAAGTGCCAAAATTTAGATTTTTTTTTTGTCTCAGGGGGGGATGAGGAATAAGGGGGGCTTGTACGAACCCCTAGGGGTTCGAGTGAACAAACCTTCCATAAGGGTTGTTGGGTTTTTGGGCGGGAAAGAATTAAAAGGGTTCGCTCAAACCCTGGTTCGAACGAACCCCTTATGGGTTTGCTTGAACCCCTAAAATCAAGTTTTTTGCCATGTATTCATTTTTTGTGAGTTTTCCTTCCTCACTTGAATTGTAAACCACCATTGTGGCTTCACCCCATCCATTGCATAACACCTTGGGAATACACAATCCAATAGGAATTCAATGCACAACCATGCTTGAACATACACACACATCAAGAGTCCAATGCATAATTGAAAGATAATGATAAATTACTAATTCAATGCACAACCACACTTGAATAAACACACTAGACGTTTAATGCATAATTTCACAACTTGCATATGTTGGGACTCAAATTTGTCGTACCTTTTTTTGCTTGAGTCCCTTCTTGTTTTAGCCTTTGATTGGCCTAGGTTTATAATCTATTTGAGATAATTAATGTTGGGACTTTGTGTTTGTGTGCCTCTTTCTCCTATGATTTCCTTTCATTTTCACTTCAGCCAGTTGTCTAAGTGAGAAAAATCTAATTCAAGACTAAGTATATTATTGTTTATTGGCCCTTCATTGAGGTTCTAAAACCTTCGTTGAAAGCCAACAAATTTTTCACAACCTTGTTGGATTCCAACAAAGGTTTTATAACTTCATGTTTTTGCCTAAATTTGGTTAAATCTTCATGTTGTCGATGTTTTGTAGATGTTCTAAAACCTCGGTTAGGAGTCGACAAGGTTTTCATAACCTTATCGGAGTTCGACATAGGTTTTCTAACCTCTTTAGTTTGTTTTGGTTAAATTTTCATCTACACTCTTGGAGGTCTCAAAATCTATTTTGAGAGTGGACAAGGTTTTCACAACCTTGTCGAAGTTTGACATCGGTTTTCTAACCTTATCATTTCAATTGTAAAACATGTTAAGTCGTTGATGTGTCGAAAATGTAATCGGGTTTTAAAACCTATGTCAAGAGTCAACAAGTTTTTCACTACCTTGTTGGAGCTTGACAATGGTTTTAGAACTTTTGAATAAAATTTGTTTTGAGTGGCACATCAACAATTAGAGGAGGTTTTGAAACCTTTTTTGGCTCTAAAAAAGGTTCTCATAACCTCGTCGAAGCCCAACAGGGTTTTTCAACCTTTTGAAGAGAATGATGACAATATTTTTAAAGGTTTGTCAACATGTAAAGGAATTTTGGGAACTTGTGTTGGATCCTGACAATGTTCTCACAACCTTGTCAATGCCTGACATACTTTTCATAACCTATTGAAAATAAAGTGAAGGCGAGGGGGAGGAGGCATGCTTTTTTTTTAGAAAACATTTTTCGTGGTTCATGAACCATTAATGGTTTCCGATGGTGGTTTTGATGTTGCTTGGTTTTTTTGTCAAGAAGAGAACTAAAAGATGTAAAAATAAAGACTAAGTGTGTTGGTGCATTGTCAAGTTGAAGAAGTTGTGAAACCTCTTTTATCTCTCGACAAGGTTCTCATAATCTTGTCGAAGCTCAATAGGCTTTCAAAAACTGGTTATGTGGTCGATACCTAGTGCTAATAGTTTCTCAAAAGAATAAGGATTATGCAAGTAGGAGTACACAATTGAAATGGTGTGGTGTATTACTCCTCACCTACTCACTTTAATGGTGATAGCTCACACACATGCTAGAATTCAATGTTGTTGTTGTTTGATTTGGGACAACCATTTTCGGCAAGATTCATTCCCAATAGTGGAATTTGATGTTGGTATAGTGCAGTGATTAGGGCTTGACACCTTGCAAGTGCTAAATAATTTTTTTTGGTTAATTTTGAAGAAGTTGGTTTGGTTGTGGTCTTGATATGCTAGAAAATTGCAAGGCTATTCTGATCCATTTTACAGGTACAAATCCATGGAATCAAAGAATATTAATATTGTAGGTGGATTTTGTTGCATAATGTCTCTAGGGTATTAGGTGTATCAAGGGGATTTCTTGGTCACAACCAGGCATTTTCTCATGTCACATTTTCTTGCATGAGTGTGAGATTGGGTTAGATGAATGTAACAACATTATGAAAATGTTACAAGTATTGTAACGATCTCTCATTTCATATATGAATATATGCAACTATGCCATAGATTACTAATTTATGTTATGTTACATAATTTTATGATCTTTGTTGGATGCAAATACATAGCTCCACATTATTTTATTCCAGTTTTTTCTTTTATCAATGTGCTATGACTTTGTTGTCCAATATATAGGCATCAGTCTATGACAATACACCAATCTTACACCATCAAATTAAAAACATAAATCAATAGCGTAGTAGCAAGTCCTTCCTATGCACCCAAGACTATCAATATAACCAGTGAATTATTCTTAAGTGAACATTTAGTAGATATATTTTATGTGGGTCATGCTTTCATAGTCATATGTTATATAGGGGTTATAAGAAACCAATCTATCTAGACCTAGTGATAATATTTGGGGTAAGATTACAAATGGGTTTGGTTGTAGTTGTTTTTAGTTGACCATTTCTTTTATTTAAATACCTATTAAGTTATACCCCTATGAACAACCTCTTGAGTCGAAGTTAAGCTCGGAGCATAGAAGAGGTAACTCACTCTTGTAGAGTTGACCTTTAACCATCCATGTTTTGTTGATGAGCCAAATTTATTTGCATGATGATAACCCTAGCCTTTTGAGTAGAATTTCGTTCTAAGAAGTGGAGCAACAAATTTGGGATCCAATAGAATGACACCATTTTTGGGGACGTAAATAGTAAAGTAATATTTTGAGAACCTTGGTAGCTCAAAGAAGTTTTTTGTTCACATTTTGTTGTGTGTTAAAGTTAGCAACCCATCAACTTATACCAAAAAATGGTGTTGTTGCTAGAGACGTGTTAGTTGTTTTTGATTAACTTGAGAAAAATAGGTTTTGGAGGGACCCAAAATATGTTAGTTGTTGCTGAGTCTTAGGAAATTAGATATATTCTAAAGCACCTCAATAATAGAAGGTTTATAGTTTTTTTTTTGTGTGAGCTTGATAACCCGTCAACTAATGTCAACAAAATGACACCAAAATCAGGGATAATATTTTGGTATTTATTTCAAAGACCCTTGTAACAATTATTGAAAAAGTAATTTAGTGTGGCTAAGTAAGTTTGACATTCCATCAACTTACACCAACAAAATGATGGTGAAAATATGAAAATGTTGTTGGGTTGAGAAGACATTGAAGAATCTACTGGTGGATGTAGCCTAGGATTAAAATTATGCCTTGGAGTTTTATGAGCTTCAAGGATTTCCTTTTGTGAGGTGGCGAATCTACTGTTAAAGAACAAAATTTTACTATCGTTCACATTTCATGAAAACACATCAATTGACCATGGTTGGATATAAGATACCCTATTTTCTTCCAATTTGAAGCATGAATTCTTTCTTGATAAAGAAACATATTCTTTCTCTACTCCTCTCTACTTTGCATAAATAGTTTTTAGCCATCTATGAATAGATGGAATGGATGCATTTACCCTAGGGGCACTTCAACATTTAATGTAACATATAATTCAAACCCAAAATATAATTTTTATGAGTACTATGAGTATGAGCTTCCATGCTATTCATAGAGCCCAACACAAAACAAAAAAAACCATTTAGAACTACAAACATCCATACTTAAAAAACAAGTTAAGGATAGAAGAGCTAAAGGATCTCAAAAAACAATGTGAAGAAATAATCAAGGCCATATGATCAAATAGATACCATACTGTTGTAGAAAACATGTTTCTCCATCCCCTATTGTTCCACTTGATCCAATTTACAAGAAGCTTGACCTTTCTTGGGTCAACTATGAGAGACAAACAATGAAAGATTCAATCCATAAATTAATGCCTAGGTTTGATGGGTATGATCTTCATGAGGAGGATGCACATGTCAATGTATTTTTAGATTTCATAGAAAGATACTAGTTTGAAGATGAAGACATGTGGATGAGGTTTTTTGTTAGGTCACTACATGGAAAGGAAAAGTGTTGGTATCAAATTTTTCATGAGCATTATTTTTCTTTGTGGAATTATCTTGTGGCTACATTTGAACATGAATTCATCTTGAATCTAGACCTTTCTACTCTTGTCAAAGAATTAGAAAATATTAGATGAAAAGAGCGCGATTATAGCATGTACTTCAATCACAAGTTCACTTTTGCTCTTCCTAAGATTTGAAATGGATTCAAACCTAATACATGTGCCTATATTAATATATTTCTCAAAGCCTATGATGTTACTCTAGGTTCTGGTTTGATATGGGTGTTAGTTATTTTCTTCTAGCTGATTATCTAATTGTCTCTATAGATAATCTATCTCTAATGCTTAAGACTTTCAAGTTAGTGGCCAACTTAAAAAAGAATTTAAAATAAATTCTCCCCACACTTTAGGCTTTGCAAAACCTAGGTGGGTTCCCTTCTAAACATCATTTTAAGATACTTCCAAACATAAATGATGCAATAACAGATACTGATTTCACACATTCAAGTGAGGATTGCTCAGATTTAGCTTAGTACCTTTAGAATCCTTTGAAACTTTCTAAAATTGGTGAGAAAATAAAAAAGAAACAAATAAATTATAGTGTAAAATCTTGTTTTCAATTTGAGATTGATCCCTTCCAAGGTTGAACAAGAAATAACCTAGATTGGTGCCTTATCCATTTATGGAGTCTTGAAATAAGTAATTTCTACTAATGATAGTCTAGAAACAAATTCAATGGTAATCAAAATATAATTTCCTTACAATGTTAAGACCATCCATTTGTCACACAATTGTTCTACTTTTAAATCCTTAATATAACAATATTCATAATACTTAACTGAAAACATATTTAATCTATTACTTGAACAAAAACTATTAATTAAACATATGTTACAAAAAATGTACAACAAATACCTCCATAATCCTTTTATATTGATCAAAAGATTAGATGGTCTTAAGAGCCTTACATCAGGGTTATAAGGTTTAACATTATGCACTTCAACATATTCCTCTTTGTTATCAAGTAATTTTTTCTATTGTTATCACTTTTATGATATATTTATTGTTCACATCTATTTTTATATCATCCTCATCAAGAGAATAATATTCTGTATCTATAGAGCATAATTGAGTTGACATCATATTAATATCATGGATTTCATCATGAACATTATCATAGTCATCACAAGGGCTGGATGAATCGTCAAAGGATTGCACAACCATGCATTATTTGGGAGAGTGAGGAAACTAGTAAGCCATGCACCAAGAGTTTTCTTCTACATGATTTGCATTAGTTCTTCTTAGAGGATCAAGAATATCTCTACTAGATACCCCTTTTTGGTTATATTGAACATGTTTACCATTATGGAAAGTTGTATTATGAGGTTGATTAGACAACTTGGGTGTTAGAACACACATATATACTAGGAGGGGGGTGAATCAGTATATCCTTAAAATTAATCCAATTCAAATTTATCAATCAAACTTACAACTGTCTTAATTAGATAAGTCATTCAAATCACAAGCACACAAACACATCACCAAATTTACGTGGAAAACCCTACAAGGGAAAAACCACGATGAGAAAACTGCTTGGAACTACTATCCAAATCTAGCCTCACAAAGATAAGCAAGATTTATAATCATAGTTTTATGGCTTCAACCAAAGGAAGTTTTCAACTCCTTTCCAATTACAACACTTACAAAAATAGGCTACAACCATAATATAATATTTGATGAATCAGATACTCAATTGCCTCCACAACACCTATGCTACCTCTGATTCACTGCCTTCATCACTTCACTTACACTCCTCTGCTTTTGGCTCATTGCCTCTGACACTCACTAATGCACTTATGCATTTGGCTCACTTTCCAGCACTCATGACTCACTTTCTAGCACTCACACACTCCTTTAGGATCACTGCCTTCAACACTTCACTTATACAATTCTACTTTCGGCTTAATACCTTTAGCATACATCAAATAATTCTCTGCACATTCACACTCATTTATTTACCTTCAATGCACCACTTTCGGTATTTACATTGAACACACACTACATGACATGTCACCTTGATCAAAAACTTGATCCTTCATTTATACCTTATGCAAGCTTCAAAACGTTTCTTTTTGTTGGCTAAACTAAAATGTGTAAACATGAAATGTGCAACGACCATAATGAGTAAGCTCCAAAAATTTTATGGGAAACGAAAATTGAATTCGATACAAGCTAGGAGATAAGCAATACCTATATTACATCTGCACATAATACCATACTAGTGTGCACAACAAAAACTTGGTGCAAACACCTCAAACTACCAAGTTGGCCTAGGAAACACTTAAACAACAAAATATTAACTCTAGACCACAAGAGATACTAGAGAGATTACATAACACCATGTAGATTACATTACAAGAATTAAATGATATTCAACAACATTTCCATGACCTCCTTTTATAACTTCATGCAACATTATGCTAGCACAAGAAAACAAACACAAAACCAGTATCTCTTTCATACCCATACAACACAACCTTGAGATAAAACATTGAAAACTCAACTTGAATTACACCTTAGCATATGAAACTTGAAGAGAGAAAATAGATAGACATTTTAAAATCATCTTCAAAACTGTAAGACCAAAACATCAATTATAGAGAAATACAAAGCATCTCTTAGAACCTTTCAAGACTGCAACAATATAGTCTTCACTCTGCTAACTCAAGAAACTTATGTGGTGACTTTTATGATCTGAAAATAGGAACATACATGCTTCACACTTGATTTTTTCTATCTTCCAAATTGCAAGACCATATCTTCAAATGCAGAAGATTACAGAGCATTCTTCGAGGCTTTTCAGTACAACTTCCTGAACCACTGTTAGCATGACACACTTTCATGATTTCTTTCACTATTTTATGCAATTCTTTACAATCACATCATTCACCTATACATGAGTAACACGATATATATGACAACTGTTATAGAAAGCTCATGACTTTCATCATCGTATGTAGTACTTCTAAACAACATACTAATTGTAGCATATGCAACCATCCACACACTAAAACTCTACTAAAACCAATGACAATACCAACAACAATCTCCATTCTATTAACATCACTGATAACACTAACATTAATGAAAAAAACTACAACAATATTCATCCTGTTGACATCAATGACAACACCTGCAACAATCTCCCCCTTTGGTATTGATGGAAACACCTAACCAGATATGCAATTTCTCCCCCTTTTACATCAAGGGAAAGGGAAAGTGATCTTCAACTATGCTTGCAACAACATACAAGCTCCCTCTATCTTTACAAACCTTATAATCCTTCTACCTTCTCCCCCTAAGAGATATCCTTCACCAATCCAAGGATAAAAATGTGTCTTGAATTACTCCCCTTGGACATATGCACCAACTATGCATCTAGTTAGAAGGAGGGGCAACAACCCATAGCTTCTGCCTGAGATACTAAAATGTATCTTTTGAAAGTTCCTTTTTAAAGATGTCTGCAACTTGTTCCTTTGTGGGAACATACTCTAATCTTACTTCCCAATCTACAATTTTCTCTCTTAAGAAGTGATACTTATAAATATGTGCTTGGTTCTAGCATGCATCACTGAATTATTTGAAATATAGATGGCACTTATATTATCACATAAAATTGGAATGGGCTAATCATACATCACCTTGATGTCCTTCAAATTTTTCTTCATCCATAAAACTTGGGTGTAGTAAGATGCTGCAACAATATACTCTGCTTCTGCTGTTGATAGGAACATTGAGTCCCGCTTCTTACTAAACCAGGAGACCAATCTGTCTCCCAAAAATAAATCTCCACCTTTTGTGCTTCTTTTGTCATCAACACTATCAACCCAATCAACATCAGTATATGCACTCAAAGAAAATTCATTATCTTTTTGATACCACAGTCCAAAATCCATAGTGCTCTTCAAATATCTAAACATCCTCTTGACTGCCTTTACATGAGTTTCTTTTGGATCAACTTGAAATATCGTAACCAATAATTTTTTTTACATAATATCAGGCCTCGATGCTGTTAAGTATAGTAGGTACCCAATCATAGACCTATATAGAGTCTGATCAACATTAGATGACTCATCATATTTTCTTAAATGACAACCTATTACCATGGGAGTATTCACTGGTTTGCAATCTTCCATGCCAAACTTTTTCAACATCTCTTTGACATAATTTTATTGAGAAATAAGGATACCATTATCTGATTGTGCAATTTGAAGTCCAAGAAAAAAAGACAACTCACCTAACATAGACATTTTAAACTCTTTCTACATTTCTTCAGAAAACTTCTTACACATTTCATCATTTTCTCCAAAGATTATATCATCAACATACACAACAACAATTAGAATTATTTCATCCTCAAATTTAATATGCAGATTGCTATTTGTGGTACCTTTCTTGAATCCCTGCTGGAGTAAGTACTTGTCCAACCTTGCATACCAAGCCCTAGGAGCTTGTTTTAGACCATACAAATCCTTCTTAAGTTTGCACACCATTTTTAGATCCTTTGATAGCTGAAAACCATCAGGTTTCTCTATACACTTCTTCTTCCAAGTCACCATACAAGAAGGAAAATTTCACATCCATTCAAGATATACTTTGAAGTTCCTGTGAACAAAAAATGCAAGAAACATTCTAATAGCCTCCATTCTTTCCAACAGAGCAAATATTTTCTCAAATTCAATTCTTCCACTTGTGAATAACCTTTGCACACCAGCCTTGCTTTATTTCTCACAACCTCTCCATATTCATTCAATTTTTTTTAGAACACCCATTTTGTTCCTATCAAATTCTTGTTTGCAAGTCTTGGAACCAATTCCCAAGTTAAATTTTTCTCAATCTGATTTAGCTCCTCTTCCATTTCTTGTATCCATCCTTCATATTTGATAACATCAACAATTTTTTTTGGTTCTATTCTTGACAAAAAAGAATAGCTCACTTGTTCATTTGTCTTTGCAATTATTATTCTAGTCTGCACTCCTTCATTCTTATCTCTAATGATTTGATATTTTGAATGATTTTCTTGAACACACTTGGTAGGAGTATTGAGGATATTATTTGGTTCTTTTCCTTGTATTTAATGTCTTCTTCTGAGTAGGTAGGTACATCTGATGAATAGTCTTCTTTCTCATGACTATTTTGACATGGATTTTTATCAACTCTAACATTTACACTCTCAACAATCTTCCTCAACCTTGTATTATAGCATTTTAAGGATTTTCTCCTAGTAGAGCACCCAAGAAAGATTCCTTCATCATATCTAGAATCAAACTTTCCTAGACCTTCTTCATCTCTTTTGATAAAGCATCTACTTCCAAAAATTCTAAAATATTTGATAGTTGCCGGTCTCCCATACCAAAGCTCATAAGGAGTCTTGGTGCTATCAACCCTTAGTTGACCTCTATTAAGAATATAAACAATAGTATGGACTGCTTCTTTCCAATATACATTTGGAAACTTAGCTTAATTAAACATTGTTCTTGCCATCTCTTGAATATTTCTATTCTTCCTTTCCACTACATTTTGTTGAGGAGTTCTAGCAACAAAATAGTGCCTCTTTATCCCATGCTCTTTTCACAAAATTCTTCAAATTAATTTGATGTGAACTCACCACCTCTATTAGACCTTAAACACTCGATTCTAGAATTCATTTCATTTTTAACCATTGAATTGAAAAGCTTAAACCTACTAAAATATTTTGATTTTTCTTTTAAGAATGTAACCCATGTCATCCTAGAGAAATCATTAATTAGTAACATGAAATACCTTTCACCTTGAAGAATCTTTGTTTTGGTAGGTCCACATAAATCAATATGAATTAGTTCCAAAGGTCTTGTAGTAGAATACTCCTTGGTCTTGAACCTTATCCTTTTCTGCTTCCCAATTTGACTTTCTCTACACATAATTTTTGCAGGTCTGATAATCTTAGACATATCTTTTACTACTTGCATGAAGGTGATCTTCACAAGGTTATCAAAGTTGATATGTCCCATCCATTTTTTCCACAACCGATATTCATTTGTTTTTCCTAGAAGACAACTTATTCCATTAAAAACCTTAAGGTTGTATAAGTTTCCTTCAGTCCTTGAACCTTTTGTCACCAATCTACTAGATTTTTCCTTTCTGATTTCAAATCCTTGCTCATTAAATAAGAGATTTCATTCTTTGTTGCACATCTAACTTACACGGAGAAGGTTGTGCTTGAGACCTTCAATATAAAGAACATCTCCAGTCTTGGATTTTCCATCAATACTACAATTCCCTTTCCATAGATCTTTGCTGATGAATTATCTCTAAAATTTACTGATCCACCATTCCACTTAATCATCTTGATATATTTTCTTTTTTACCAGTCATGTGACTTGAGCAACCACTGTCTATTACCCATAGATTTGGTTTTCCTTAATCATGAAATGATGTTTGGACAACCAATGATTTTTCAACCTCATTGACTGATTCCTCTCCTTTGGAGGTGTCATTCTCCTTGACTTGCTCAATAACATCTACTTTTTTGTCATTTCACTTCTGCAAAAAAATTCTATATGCCCAACATTATTGTAGATCTAACATAACACATTTACATTCACCAGAGAAGCAAGAGAATTTCTACTTACAAAATTCTTTCTATTCATTTTAGATTTACACTCTACAACCTTATGACCATATTTATTGCAGGTGAAACAGTAACCAAAAAACACATGATTGAACTTGGTTTTGGAAACATTCCTTACATGGTGAGATCTTCCTTGAGGTCTGATATCAACTTCTAGATTTCCAGACATTGCTTTCTCCAACTCTTTTTTGAGTAAGAGGATTTATTTCTCAAGCTTTGTGCATTCTTCTATCTTAGCTTCAATCAAGGATTTATTACTTTTGTTCTCTTTCCTTGTACATTTTAGGTCTTCAAGAGTAGAAACAAGTTCACCTTCAAAATCAACTTCACCTTCCTCTTCATCCATAGTTTTTCTTGAACTTCTAGAGACCACAGTGGCCATGAATAGGGATTATTCTCCATCATCATTTGATGTGAAGTGATATCCTTCACTGAGGAGAAATATTCTTGTTTGGAGAGAAGGTTCCTCTTGAAATTATTTCTTTTGAACCCTTTATTGTTATTTTAATTTTATCCAAAAGGACATTTAGATGCATAATGACCAACTCTTCCACATTTAAAATATTTGAAAGGTAGTTTAACTTTGTACTTTCCTGACCCCTATTTCAGCTTCCTCACAAAGTTTGCTTCTTCTTCTTAAGAGCCATTGTGTGAACTAAATTCTTCTTCTTTCTTCACAAATTTGAATGTAGATTCTCTTTTATGTGTACCTTGAAATTAATTCCTCATCTTATTGGCTGCGAGGAATCCAAAAAACTCTTCCATAGTAATATTTGTCAGATCTTTGGCTTCCTCAATAGAAGATACTTTTGAATCAAACTGGTAGGGGAGAGTACTTAGAAATTTCTTCACAACAACTGAATCAATTATATCTTCACCAAGTCCTCTGATCCCATTAACTGCATTATCTACCCGAGGCAAGTAGATACTTATGGCAAGCAGATAGCTATGTTCTCCTCTTCTTTTATCTTTAGATTCTCAAACAATTTCTGATAAGATTGTAGCTTTGCTTGCTTCACATTATCATTCCCTTCATACAAATTTTTGAGCTTATCCCAAATCTCCTTGGTAGTTTTGCATTGCACTAAAATTTTTCAAAATTTTATAGCCCACTTAGGATAACACTATTTGCTTTAGCATTGTTCTCATGAGCCTTCTTTGTATTAGGATCAGTGATAGGATGATCAAGTTCAGTATAATCATCCTTCGCAACTCTCTAAACATTATAACCTAGCGATGAGAGATAGGCATCCATACTCACAATTTAAAAGGCATAGAAGAGGACTCCTTCTGAGCCATGTGTTCTAAACCAAGATCTACCTTCATCTATTAGGTTGCACCAAGGAAATTAACTCTAATACCAATTGTTAGAACACACAAATATACTACGAGGGGGAGAGGTTAATCAGTATATCCTTTAAATAATCCAATTCAAGTTTATTAATCAAACTTATAAGTGTCTTAACCAAATAAATCATTTAAAGCACAAGCACACAACCACACCACCAAATTTATATGGAAAACCCCACAATGGAAAAACCATGGTGAGAAAGTTGCTTGGAGCTACTATCCAAATCCAGTTGTAAATTGGGGTTAAAATTATTAAGATTAGGCTATAAAGCATGTAAACCAAACCCTAATAAATAATGAAGCACAAATAAGCATAAATACATAAAACACAAAGCAATATTACCAAATCTTCATGCCACCATTAATTCACCTTCATTGCACTTCTCCATTTTGGTTGAATTTAATAATTGGCCTCATATTTTGAGTGTGCAATAGTAAGCCTATGAAAATGACTAGCAAAACATTGAAGATTGTTGTCTCACCACTAGCAACATGTACTTGCATATGAACTAGATCTGTCAAAATGATAATGACAAGGGTATATTATAGAAAAGATAATTTTGAGTGAGTGGTTGAGATTGAATGTCAATAATCAATGGCTAAGAATGAAAGATGTAGCATGGAATAGGGTTAGGGTTAAATTAGGGCAAATGATAAGGATTGATGGTCAAGATTAAATTATAAGATAATTTAATCAAGGGTGGGGGTTAATTGAGACATGGATAGATACAGACTTGATGTGGAAGATAAGATTGGAATAGACAAAGAGGTGATAGGAGAAATTAAATAATAAAAAATATTTAATTTAGGTGGCCAATGAATAATTATTTAATTATAGAGAAATGTGACAAAGAGAATCTTTTGAATTAAATAATAATTTAATTCAAAATTCAAGAGATGACCAAATTTCCGGTATTGGCATGGTGTGATGGTTTATAGGTGGCATTGTTGTTCTTGCCACCAAGGTTCAAACCCCTTTGGGGTGGTATTGTTGCGTTTACCCCTTGAATAATCACTAAGAGATGAACAAATTAATTAAATAAAATTGATTTAATTTAGGAGAGAAAAGGCTAATGAATAATTAAATAATTAAAATAATTATTTAATTATAGTGGAAGTGGCATACAAATTAAATAAATAAGAATTTATTTAATTTTAGAAAGAAAGGGACCTAATTAGTGATGTAATTAAATAAATAAAATTTATTTAATTAATCAAGGAAGAATAAAGATAAAAATGAATTAATTAATAGAAGATTTATGACTTTAGAAAATAATTAAATAATGAAAAATTATTTAATTATCAAAGACAAGAGAGGAAATGATGGAGAATTTAGAAGTTAGAGGCCAAGGGCAATTTTTAGTGTCTACATTTTGCCCCTCTTTGATACAATGTAGTTTATCGCGTTGAGTCAAATAAATTTAATTCAAAAAATATGCCCCAGTGTGGAAAGGATGAGGAATGATGACGAGGAGGAGTGTGGTATGCCCCCTTGAGAGGACATGCGGGTTCAAAGAACATGAGTGTGCTCTCGATGGATAAGAGGAAAATGGATAAGTGGCATACAAGAAATGTTAGCGTGGAGGATATGGATGTTAGTGGAGACAACTTTAAAGATGCATATTTTGATAGACAAGACTTTGCACTAATCATCATTGGGCAGTAAAAATGACACAAATAAACAACAAACACCATGGTATGAGATAGAAAAAGGTGTGCAAGGTCATCCACTTGCAAAACAAACAGTCATAGACAAGGAATGTTCTAGCTCATACTAAAGATAAAGTTGCCCCAGTCTTTTTTGCCAAAACACACCACAAACAATAGGCAAATAAAAGAGTCATGAGACATCCTTGCCCCTCTAAATGCTTCATGGGACATCCTCGAGAGAGCTAGTAACATGACTCAAATAAAAAAAGAAAAAAGAAAAGATAAGACAAAACAAACCACAAGGTCAACAACCATTTAGAGTGTTTGCCAAAATATGATTGTTTGACGTTTAATTAACTAGGTGATTGACATATTGTTTGACGTCTAGTTTTAGGAGGGAAACATGTCCTATAAGATTTCAAGTTTGGTTTCGATCATGTAACCACCCGTATAAGGAAAATGATGATGTTTGATTAAATGAAAATGTCTAGTTTCAGGAAGGACACATCTTGTGTAAGACACAAGTTTGATTGGTTTAATGTTTGACTGTTTTGACAATCTTGAAAATTTGTTTAGTTTGACTAAGTGACCTTGTTGACTTATTTGTCTTGTTGATGTGTGACTTGTCTGATGTTTTTACAACTGTTTGTGCCTATGTTGACAATGTCTGATTTATTTGACTGACACGACGAACCCTAAAGGACTGACCTAGGTGGCCTCAGGGGCTCATCGATAGATGGCCTTGCCTACGTAACAAAGCATTGAGACCTCGTAGTTCAAAATGACATGAATTTGTTTTACTTACAAAGGACTGAGTCATGATTATATTCGACAAACCTAAAAGGATTGACCTAATGCCTCGGGGGCACATCGACAGATGGCCTTGTCTACGTTCAGTCGTAGAGGCAATGTAGTTCGATTGGACTAGGATTGACATGACTAACTTTGACTCTGTTTTTGGGATTTTGAAGGTTATTTGGATGTTTTTGTGTTTTCGACATGTTCTGATTTTTTTTGGATTTTTGAGGTTTTATGATTTTTTTGTCTTTTGAGAATATTTGTTTTTTTTGTCTTTTTGAAGTTTTATGTTTTTTTTGTCTTTTGACAATTTTATGATTTATTTTTGGATTTTTGACATGGTGACCTCCAACAGCCAATGTAGGGTCCAAGGATGACATAGGTCAAGTATTTTCCACTAGTTGAGTCTAAGACCAGTTTATTAGGAGTGGAATAGGATAGGCATTATGGAAGGTGAAAAGGCACATGATGTCAAGCGTTATGATGGAAGACACGAAGATGATGTAGGAAAAAAATGTTATGAATGAAGGGTGAATATAAGGATCACATGATAGATGCATATGAATGACACCTACAAGTAAGCGAGCAAGCACACACAAGAATCCAAGGACAACCATGATCTTGCTCCTAGTCAAGTTGAAAACCAATTGACATGTTATAATGATGATGATGATGTTGTTTGACGTGGGAAGGACACATCCTGAAACAACATGAGGATGATGATAATGTGACTAAAGGATCAAGGTTTGCAGTAGGGGTAGAAACAAAGCAAAGGAATGTTTTGGATGATGCACTAGGTTGCATAGCAAGATTATATGGATTAGGTTGATTGCATTTGGAATGACTAACCTTAGAACTAGATAGGATTATGGAGGGGACTTAGATAAGCGGATTAGAATCCTTAGACCATTGAAAAGGGAAAACCAAGACATATGATAGGTATGAAAGGATGATGGGTGACCTTGGTAAAAGATATGAGACATGAGGATTATTGGCTGAAAGAATTATCATATGGTCTCTAAGGACTATGTTGCATAAGGATAAATTTTTTTCTCTGAGGTATGGGTTTGGATAACGCTATGATGGCAATGGCATGATATTTAATGGATATTTTATGACCAAAGGATAGACATGCCAAAATTTTTCCCAAAGCATGATTTATGTTTGTACCTTAGTCCTTATGAAGATAAAAGTAGGTGGGAAAATGGATGGGAATGGCATGGATTAAATGCATAGATGGAAATGTCATGATAAAGGGTATGAGAGATGAGACAACTTTCCCCTAAGTGTAATAGTCCACATAGATAATTTCTCTTGCACATGACGCCTATTTTCAAGGTTTTCATCATGGTACTTATCCAAAGTGCCATAAGAATGGTTTTCACTATTGGATGAAATTTTATCTTTACCATTTTTTATCTTTTTATCCTTTTATCTTTTTCAATTTTTTTGTATTTTTCTAGATGATCACTTTGATGATCACTTTGATGATGCTGATGTAGATTCCAATGTCATGATATGACAATAGTAACCATTATAGAGTAGTTGTCTTGTCAAGATCATAACACTTGTATACAACTGATCAATGTCATTGTGATCCTTTTTGATATTTCGGTTAGCCTTATCGAAATATGCCCATTGTGATAGAGTTCCATGGGAGTCCTTATGATAAAGAGTTGCTTCCAAGATGCAATGGGTTTGTGACATGGGATTTTTAGACTTTAGGTGATATGTAGGATTACGATGGATGGTGGTAGGATTGGATAGACTATTTGGCATTTTGGATGTAAAAAATTTTATTTTCCAAACTTGGGGTAGTGAATGATGGAGTTTGGAATTTTGATTGGGATAGTGTTTGGAACCATGACTTTTATATGCCTTCTGTGATGACCATTTTGAACGAGGTAAAAAGTTATTATGTGTGGGAAACCTCTTTTCTTGTGGCTCCACATTTTGATTGGACTTTTGAATTGAACTCTTTTCTTTACTTGATACATTTTTCTTTGGGATCCATTTTAACTTTATTTATCCACTTGGATTTTTGTATTTAATGGCCTTTGGTATTTGACTTCAGGATTTAGGCTTGTAAGAATTTTGTTTTTGTTGGTTCCAATTAATGGGTATAACTATGTTGGAATGATGGTTTATGGTGCAAATGGAAGGAATGTTGGCAACAACCTTATGAAAAGGACTACTCATGGCCCCTATTTTGATGTTTGTATTGGATAAAGTGTCCCCTAATATCATGGAGGTATCACTAAGATCATTTGACTTGTTGATTGGAGAATAGCCAAGACCTTGATGTCTAGGATTTTCATAAAATTGTATTGGTTCTTGAATGCCTTGCTCACGTAGGCCTAGTCCTTTTCCTTGATACTGTATGCTTTGACATATTCTCTTTGTAATGGGGTATTTTTAATTTTGGAAACAAGATGCGAACCCATCATTGTGGAAACTGTTGCTCAAAATATTCTCCTTTGTGAGAAAGCCTGATTTAACAAAAGTGGTTGATCCTAGTTGATAGGGTATTTTGGCATCAAAATTTGTCATGCTTGTGTCTTCTTGGTCCCTTAAGATGTCCATTTGATCAATGATATATTTTGTGCCTTCATATTTGACTTGGTCAATGATAGCTTCCTTATGTTCTTCTTAATCCATAGTAGCCTTTTTATGTTCTTCTTGAATGTTGTCTATGTCATTTGTTTGATTATATATGTTTCCAAAGGAGGCAATTGTCTCATTTTGGGAAATGGATGTGTGTGAAGTTTGGATAGGGTTGACTTCAAGTGTTTGGTCATGGATGGCATAAAGGTCGATGAGCATATCACTTTGGGTTTCTTGTTCAATGGTAGGATCGTGATCAAAGATGGGGTGTATCTTGAATGACATAGCTGGGAATGGGATCTTGATTGGGGATAGGTGTATTTTGGATGTTGTGATTATCTAGAAGGAATTCTTGGATGGACTTAAAGATAGGGTCATGGGATGGACTACTTTGATCTTGAGATGAAGGTGAAGCTATGACGTCATGCTTTGGATTTTCTTTTTGACATGCATCCTCAAGTTTAGGCAATGGGATGTGATTTTGGAGACCATGACTAGATGTATTTTTATGACTAAATGTAGATTGAGATGGAATGGATTGGAATGAATTAGTGGATGATGGACTAGGATAGGATTCAGAGGGTTGAAAGGGATTTATGGATGATGGACTAGGATAGGACGTGGAGGCTTGGGATGGATTAATGAAAGGTTGGCTAGGGTAGGATGTAGAGGTTTCAAATGGATTTGTGGAAGGTTGGTTTCCCTTGTCAAGGGTAGGATAGAGATGAATAATGGATATTTGTTGTGGATCAAAGGTATGGATTATGTTAAGTGACTCGTGGTAGTGAAACTACATGGATGAATGACTAGGGTTTATGGATTGTTGGTAAGAAGGGTATGTGGGTAGTTGACCATGGGTTGAGGTTGATTGGTATTTGGATTTGATGAATTATCTTTTGAAGTCTATGGCTTGTTGGTATTGACCATTATGGAGTAATTGGTATTCAAATTGACTAGCAAGCATATCAAGTTAAATTGCATACATGGTGGCGAGGTCTAAATGACAATGCAAAGGCTAGGATGAAAATGAGGATGAGAAGTTTGACTTGGAGATGTTGTAGATAGCTTGACTTGGAGGACACCTAGATTTGTTTGTTTTTGAAATATTTCTAATGTTTTTTGATTTTTGATTTTTTTTTCAGTTTTCTTTCTTGCTTGATTAAGATTTAAATCTTGAATATACATTCACACATGCAAGACAAGATTTGATGCAAGATGTAATGCAAATTATTATGATAAGAAGACACTTCAAAGCAAAAGAACAATCCTAGCAATTATTCAAGTGGGGAGATTGGCCAATGGTCTTAAAATAGGATGCATGAGGTTGAATAGGGATGATTTGAAAGAAAAATCCTTCCACATAGCTGAGAGAAAGGGGTAACCCACCCTTCACCTTCACTTCCCAAAGGTATAAAGTTCTTTGGGGCTTAGCCAAGAGTGACAAGATTTTAACTCCCAAAGGAGTCTGTCTTTTGATTCACACCTTGATTGAGGTCATCCCTTGGAGTGGTGTGTCTCCAAGCATGCCTCGTAAGAAGGGTATGAAAAAATCAAACCAAGTGAGGCATTTTTGATCACACACGCACTCGATTCACACTCACAGTTGTTAATTTTCCTTTAGAAAATTAAAATGTGTGTAAAATAGTTCAAGCACTTATTCTTTTTAGATCCCAAAGCCAAATGTGCAGGAAGAAAATTGTTCATTTTAACCTAATTTCAATAATGTGACAGTAAAGAAGATGTTCTTTTTAAGCCCAAAATCCAAGTGTGTGATTAAAAAAGTTGTTCTTTTTAAGCCCCAAATTGAAGTGTGTTGACAAGCAATAATTAGAGATGAAAGCTGGAATGTGTGCACCTAGACTTTCTTTAGCTCCAATTTTTTTTTTCACTTGACCCAATTTATATTTTGAAGTGTTTATTTTTTTGCACATTCACAAAACCAACAACAAAGCCAAAACCCTAACAAGATAATTGATCACTAATATTAGAGGGTTAGCTAGTCAAGACAAATATATTTTTTGGAAATGTTTTTGGCATAAAAAAATAAAAAAATAGAGAGCAAAACCTTACTTAAATTTCAAGATATTTCCAAAATTGTAAAGGAGTCTGAAAAATATGCTGATTTGCACCAAAAATTAGTTCTTCATGAAAAATCATTAAAAAATTATAAAAAATTCAAAACAGGTCCAAAAATTCTAATTTTTTTATTGAAATATCTTGACATCATCCCTAACCTGCAATTTTTTTTTTGTGAAAATATCTGCAACCCTTTGTGAGATATAAGCAAATCTTCCTAAAACCCTAATTTTCAAAGATTTGGTTTTTGTCTAATTATTTTTCATGAAAATTAAAAATAAAAAGAATAGAACCATATTAGAATTTAGAGAAATTTCTAGCAATATAAACAAATCCAAAAAATTCTCTAATTTACTCTCAAAATTACTTTTTCATGAAAAATAACAATTTATTTTTATAAAAAATTAAAAAAAAATCCAAAAAATATGATTTTTGGACTGAAAGCTCTTGATATTGTCCCCAACTTGTAAAAATAATTTTGTGAAAAAATATGTATCCATTTGAGAAATATGGTCAAATCTTTCCAAACCCTAGGCTTGTGTCTCCAACCCTAGTTGCAAAGTGTTACTCTCCAAATTTTTGCACAAAATAATAATATAAGATTAGGAAAATTTGTAAAAATTCATATTCACATTGGGTTCACCAATTTAAAGGTTAAAATTATCAAGGTTAGGCTATAAAGCATGTAAATCAAACCCTAATAAATAATGAAACACAAATAAGCATAAAGACATAAAACATAAAGCAATATTACCAAATCTTCATGCCACCATTGATTCACCTTCATTGCACTTCTCCATTTTTCTTGAATTTAATAATTTCCCTCAAATTTTGAGTGTGCAATAGTAAGCCTATGACAATGACTATCAAAATATTGAAGATTGTTATCTCACACTAGTAGCATGTACTTGCATATAAACTAGATTTGCCAAAATGACAATAACAGGGGTCTTTTATAGAAAAGACAATTTTGAGTGAATGGTTGAGATTGAATGTCAATAATCAATGGCCAAGAATGAAAGATGTAGCATGGAATAGGGTTAGGGCTAAATTGGGGCAAATGATAAGGATTGACGGTGAAGATTAAATTATAAGATAATTCAATCAAGGGTGGAGGTTAATTGAGACATGAATAGATAAGGACTTGATGTGGAAGATAAGATTGGCACAGACAAAGAGGTGATAGGAGAAATTAAATAATGATTTAATTCAAAATTCAAGAGAGGACCAAATTAAATAAATAAAATTTATTTAATTTAGGAGAGAAAAGGCTAATGAATAATTAAATAATTAAAATAATCATTTAATTATAGTGGAAGTGGCATAAAAATTAAATAAATAAGAATTTATTTAATTTTAGAAAGAAAGGGACCTAATTAGTGACGTAATTAAATAAATACAATTTATTTAATTAATCAATGAAGAATAAAGATAAAAATGAATTAATTAAATAATTAATAGAAGACTTATGACTTTAGAAAATCATTAAATAATTAAAAATTATCAAAGACACAAGAGGAAATGATGGAGAATTTAGAAGTTAGAGGCCTAGGACAATTTTTAGTGTCTACACCAGCCTCACAAAGATAAACAAGATTTATAATCATAGTTTTATGGATTCAACTAAAGGAAGTTTACAAATCCCTACCAATTACAACACTTACAAAAAGAGGCTACAACCTCATAATAGAATAGTTGATGAATTAGATACTTTTCACTACCACCCTAACACCTCTTTTGCCTCCGTCTCATTTCCTTCAACACTTCACTTACAATCTAATTTTTTCTCAATGTATTCAACACTCACTCATAAAATTTTTCCTTTAGCTCACTGCCTCCAACACTCACTCACATACTCCTTTTGGCTGACTACCTTCAAAACTTCACTTATATAATTCTACTTTCAGCTCACTGCCTTCAACATACATCAAATAATTCTCTACACATTCTGTTGCAAGAATGGAAAGGATGAAGGTGTTGTCATTGATGTCAATTGGTTATCAACTGGTTGCTGTTGGTTGTATATGTCAAGGATATTATGAAAATTGTATTGAAGGAATATTGCAGGTGTTCAATGGTTGCTCTGAGTTTTGCTCCTATATTTGTGCAATTTAGATATGTTGATCATGGTTTTTAGAAGATGCTATATCTAAATTTTTAGCTGTTGATTCATTGTATAGTGCAAGTTATATTCACCAGTTGTGAACTGTGGTTTTCTATATTTTTGGTTGAGGTTAAGGAGAAATATTGCTGGTCCAGATTTCTCTTTGTTGAAGTCTTATGAATTGTGGTTCTAGAGTTGTGTTGCCTTGATTTTTTTGAAGATAATTTTGGTATCTGGAAGATACGTGCTTAATGGTTCTATGTGTTTTACACTGGTGTGGATAACCTTGTGTTGAACACTACTTTCGAAGTTGATGAAGCATGTTGGATCTGTTTGGGTCCCTATGAAGCATGTGTTTGGGTCACCCTCATTCTAATTCCACCCTAGGATGTTTTGACACCGACCTAATTTGAATTTGAATTTGGATAACCAACTTTGAATATGTTT
This sequence comes from Sequoiadendron giganteum, assembly GCA_007115665.2. Classification (NCBI taxonomy): domain Eukaryota; kingdom Viridiplantae; phylum Streptophyta; class Pinopsida; order Cupressales; family Cupressaceae; genus Sequoiadendron; species Sequoiadendron giganteum. The sequence goes on along the minus strand of CM021109.1, from coordinate 389,552,604 downwards.
CAAATTCGAAGATGGTATGAATACAAGATGAGTTAGTGGTGAAGGAAATACAAGAGCGAAGAAGAAGAGAAAAGTGAACAGAAAAAAAGTAGAGAGATGCGAGATTGATGCTATTTAGTGAGTATGTGTGATGCGAGTGTGGCAGATTAGTGCCAAGCCTAAATGCCAAGTTTCTGGATGTAGTGAGTAGAAGGTGAACTCTATCATTCATGCATGTCAATGAGTGACTGTGGTGGATTTCTCTGTTGCATTGAGATTTTAATCTCTGTAACATATCTCTTCTTTCTTGTTTGTATCTCTGTGGCACTAAGCCCTCTGAGTTGTTAGCCCTGTTGGATAGTGAGTCCTGTTCCAGTTAGTGAGTCCTTGTTTTGGCAGTGAGCCTTGTTTCTTAGGTAGTGAACCTCTTGTAACCAATTTTGATCTATTCTCCATAGTGTGAGTTAATTCTCACTGTGGTTTTTCCCTTATTGGGTTTTCCATGTAAATATGGTATTATTGAGTTTATGTGTTGGATTTAAGTTTCTGCATTTGCAATTGATGATTAATCATTTAAGCAAAGTTAAGAATTAGTTCCAGTGAATGAATTAAAGATTAAACTTGTGAAAAATGATTCAACCCCCCTCTTAGTTGTCCTATTCAACAATTGGTATTATATCTTGGTTCCTTGGTAAAGAGATTAACCGCTTGAGGAAGGTCCGGGATGACTGGTAAAATGGTTTATGATTATCTGAGGTTCAATGCAACTAATTATGCTATCTGGAAAATATTGATGGAAGAATATCTGGAATATTGTGGATATGATGTGGAGAAAGCTTACAAGAATCCTTACAATCCTCTTGCTAATGGTTACACCTGATGAGATCAAAGAACATAAAGCGAACAATAAGGCAAAGTACATCTCGAAGAACAATCTAGTACATTCTGATTTGATTAAGGTTTAGAATTTGAAGACTACTAAGGAAGCTTGGGATGCTTTGGAAAGAGCACATGAAGGTGATGAAAGAGTCAAAGAGGCAAAATTATAGAATTTAGAGACATAGTTTGAGCTTCTACATATGTCTGAAGATGAGAATGTTAAAGCTTATGTACAAAGTTTGGATGAGATAGCGGTTGGAATGTGAGGACTTGGTGCTATTGTAGATGAAACCAGGATTGTAAAGAAGATTCTCAGAACTGCCCCTGATGCTTACAACGAGAAGGTGTGTGCTATTGAGTAGAGTATAGATTATAAGACTTGTACTAAAGATCTACTGTTGGGATTTTTGACATCTTATCAGATGAGGAAGTTGAATTTAAGGAATGGATGCAAATCAAAGACTACTTTCAAGGCTACAAAAGCTGAAGATCCAAATGAAGAAAACTTTGATGAAATAAAAGCTAAATTTATGAGAAGGATAAGGAAAGACTTCAAAAAGTATGAAGGTAAGTTACCCTTTAAAGATTCTAATGAGCCAATGAAAATGAATGCTTGTTCTTGGCAATTAATGATGCACCTACTTCTGCTAATTCTGAAAAATAGGTAAAGGAAAGCCCTCCGAAGAAGGAGAAAAATGAAGTTACTGTTATCTATGCCCTACATGATAAACAAGAGAAGAATTATTGGGTAGTTGACAATTTTTTTCCACATCACATGACTAGTGATAAAAGTAAGTTTGTTAAGCTTGAAAAATATGATGGAGGCTTGGTTATATTTGGAGATGATACTGGTGCTAAAATATGTGGGATAGGTTCAGTAAGTTTTGATGGAAAGCATCATACTGATGATGTCTAATATGCCAAGAGTTTAAGGCAGAATATTTTGAGTGTTGGATAGATGTGCAGTAAGGGATTTGATCTTGTGTTCAAGGATGAGAGATGTGAAATCCAGAAAGGATCCAGAACATTGATTGCTGTAGGAAAGAAATATGAAGGAAACATCTATCAACTTAAGGGTGTTGATGGATGATGCTTTATGAATCAGATTAATGATAGTTGGTTATGGCATTAGATAATGTGTCACATGAATTTTGATAACTTGGCAAGGATTAGTGCAGTTCAGTCTGTGAGAGATATACCAAGAATTACAAAGCCTGTTAATGCTATTTGCAAGAATTGTCAATTTTGAAAGCAAACAAGAAATCATTATAGATCAAAGGAATAGTATACTACCAAACTACTAGATTTAATTCATATAGATCTTTGTGGTTCTACAAGATTGAGAAGTATACTAGGTGAAAGATACTTTATGCTTTTAATTGATGATTATTCTAGATAGACATGGGTTACATTTCTTAGAGAGAAATCAGATGCATGAGATAGATTCAAGACATTCAAAGCTATGGTTGAAAATAAATTGAATTTAAGGATAAAATTATTAAGGTCTGATAGAGGTGGAGAATTCACCTCCCATGAGTTTAATATGTTTTGTGAGGTGCATGGAATAAAGAGATAATTATCTGCTCTGAGAACTCCTCAGCAGAATGGAGTTGTTGAAAGGAAAAAAAGAATAGTTCAAGAGGTTGCTAGATCAATAATTACTGAGACTGGTTTACCAAAAGTTTATTGGAAAGAAGCTATTCATACTACTGTTTATGTATTCAGTCGAGTTCAAGCAATATCAAACAATACAAAGACTCCCTATGAGCTATGACATGAAATAATTCATACTGTTAAGTATTTCAAGGTATTCAGAAGCAAATGTTATATCAGAAGAGATGAAGAAACTTTGGAAAAGTTTGATGCAAGAAGTGATGAAGGAATTTTTCTTGGATATTCTACTAAAAGCAAAGCATACAAATGTTTCAGATTATTGGTGATAAGACTAAAGGTGTTTTGAATAGAAGTAGAGCTGTTGGTGAAGCGAATCTATGTTTACTTTTTGAGATTAAACCAAAAACTATAAGTGAAGCATGTAAAGATGAACATTGGATGGAAGATATGAAAGAAGAACTTATGTAGATTGAGAAGAATGAAACTTGGGAATTAGTCCCAAGACCGACAGATAAAAACATCATTGGATCAAAGTGGGTATTCAAAAATAAGTTGAATGAGAATGAAGAAGTAGTTAGAAACAAATCAAGGCTTGTGTGTGTAGACACATAAAAATGACCTAGGCCTGCAAGCACTATTTTACCACTTTTCATCCTAGCATAATTATGAAATTTTAATTATACATTTCTAACCCACCTTCAACTATTAATTAAATAATTCATAATTATTTAATTAATTCATGATTATTAAATACATATATCTTATTTATTTATTTAATGCGTCACTAATTATCAAAGTTTGCTCATAATTAAATAAAGGTCTCAATTTATTTAATTAATCTTTATCATTTATGTCTTCTTGATTATTAAATAAATATATTTTAATTTATTTATTTAATATGTCACTAATGACCAAATCCTCTTGTAATTAAATAGATTTATTAATTTATTTAATTAATTAACTACCTCTTCTAAATTAAATAATTATTCCTAATTATTTAATTTCCTTATTTGACATTTCCTTCTTTTTTAATAAAACAATCTATTTAAAAATGACTTCACATGGTTAACTGCTTCTTCTTTTAGTAAATAATCTTAAATCAATTATTTAGTATCTCACAAAATCCATATTTTGAATTAATTTTAATTCAAAATGAAAATATTCTTCTACAAATCAAGTAATTGCTAAAATTATTGATTTTCTAAATCTCTTCTTCTTATATTTTGATTTTTACTAATTTTCATCTCACAGTCACGTTCATTCTCCATCCTTGATTTAATTTCTTAAAATTAAATCTTGTGCACTCAATTGGGATTTTTTACCCTAACCCTAATTGAGAGTTTTCATTTTGAATCTTGATCATTGATTCTAGGGAATTTCTCAATCTCTCATCTCATCCGTCCATCGAAAATTGCATTTTCTATAAAATGCCAATTTTGTTCTCATTTCGACATCTCTTAATATCTTGAAATCTTGAATCTCGTAATCTTGAATTTAGAGCTTCTTAATTTCATTTTTCCTAATCTCTCTCTTGAATTTTAGGCTTGTCATTTAAATTATTTGCATTTAGAATTTAGTTTCTAGTGCATAGCAATAGAATACAAATCCTTCAAAACTTTGCTTAGGGTTAGTCAATATAGAATTTGCTCATCACAAATCTGAGGGCACACTCATTATCACAACAAGCTAGAAGGTGCAATGGAAGTCAGCCATGGAGAAGGAAGGATTGGGTGAGAGCTTTCTTATTCATTCCTTTACTTTGTTTTCTTATGCATTTAATTGAATTTGTGGATTTAATTGATATATTGTACGATGCTAACTAATCTTATGATGTAGAAAAATCCTCAATTATAGTGTGTAAAGGCTACTCACAAGTAGAAGGCATACATTTTCAAGAAAAAATTTCTTCGGTATCGAGAATGTAAGCTATAAGGATGTTCTTAGAATTTTCTGCTCATAAAGACTTTAAGGTCTATCAGATGGATGTCAAGTCAACATTTTTGAAAGGTGAGCTAAACGAAGAGGTCTATATGGAACAACCAAAAAGATTTCAATTGTCATATCAGTCGAATAGGATGTGTAGATTAAAGAAATATTTATATAGATTATAGAAAGCTCCTAGAGCTTGGTATGCAAGATTAGACAGGTAAATGATTTAGCAAAGTTTCAACAAAGGTACAACATATAGTAATTTGTATTTTAAGATTAAAAATGATAAAATCTTGATTGTAGTTATGTATGTTGATGACAATATCTTTAGAGGAAATGAAAATATGTGCAAGATGTTTGTGGAAGAGATTCATAAAGAATTTGAAATGTCTATGTTTGGAGAGATGAATTTATTTCTTGGGTACAAATTAATCAAACAGAGAAAGGAATTTTTATTTCATAGTCTAAGTATGTAAAAAAAATGTTGAAGAAGTTTGGGATGGATGGTTCCAAACTGTTATGTACTGCTATGATGACTGGTTGCAAATTGGGTAAATATGATGATTCACCTAAGGCTGATTAGAGAAATTATAGATCTATGATTGGTGGACTATTGTATTTGATTTCTATTAGATGAGATATTATGCATGCTATCTGTCTTGTGGCTAGATTTCAAGAAGATCCTAAGGAAACACATGTTGCTACTATTAAAATAATTTTTAGATATTTGAATTGCACTCCGGATTATAGGTTATGGTATCCTAAAGATACTGACTTTACACTAAGTGCTTATAAATATGCAAATTGGGTTGGATGTGTGTTGGATGTTGTGGTTGTGTTGCTGATATGTGGTTGTCATTGATGTCAACACTATTAGCATTGATGATTCTGAAGGCTATATATTGAGAAAATTATAATAAATATATTGCAAGCAGTTTGTGAAGCTTTGATGATCAAAGTAGTGGAATGTTTTGTAAGTTGATATTCAGAAGTTGTGCATTAAAGGGTTTGTTTATGATCTTATCTCATATGTTCTCCAGAAGTTTTAGAAGTGTGCATCAAGATTGGATCAAGTTATGAATTTCTAAGTTCCTACAGTTATTTTTTTACTGTAGTAGGTGTTTCTGGAAGAAGAGAATGTAGTTCTGGTAAATTAAGTTGTTGTGTATGCTCTTGTGATGTTCAGTGATGGTTCTAGATTGTAATCTATCATTATTATATGTCCGTGTTGATCGGTGTGATCGTGATCAAAGATTTTTTCCTTGTGTGTTCGAGTTTTCATGTTCTTGGCCAACATGGTGGTTGTAGCGTGTTGCAGATCCTTATGGATTAATCTTTTAATGTTTGGAATGTTTGAGGATGTTGATTTAGGTCTTCATTATGTTGTGACGGACTTAGGTTGGTACACATTGAGATTTATTCATGAATTGGGCCGATAGTTTGTGTTCATCTATTATTTATTTGTGGCCGACAGAGTTGTTGATGTAAATTCATGTAGCGGATATATAAGAGTGATTGTTTCCTCATTTTGAAGTATGCTTGGTGAATGTATGCGAAGTGTGTGCAAGAAATGTGTGAATAAAGATAAGATCATTCGATTTTAGAGCAGAGTGGGAAGAAGATTGAGTGAAGTGTGAAGAAGTATTTTTGTGCCTAACTGGAACTGTCATCAAGCTTTTGAAGAAGCTATTTTCTCAGTTCAATCTCATTAGATGGATTTAATCTAATTGTTTTATGTAAGGCAGTGAGCCTTCCCTTCTAAGTAGTGAGCTCTAGGCAGTGTTCTTGAATGCATGTGCATTCCTTATTCATTTCACTTATAATTTTAGCAAGGTATAATTGTGGATTAACCTCCATTGTGGTTTTTCCCCTAACAGGGTTTCCATGCAAAAATCTTGGTATTCATGTGTTTTTGATGTGTTGTTGATTCAAGCTTTCATTTTTAATTATCAAATCTGAGATTAAAGGTTAATAAGGTTGAATAAGTATTAAATTCTGTAACAACTGATTCACCCTCCCTCTTAGTTGTCTATCCTTGTTTTTCCAACAATTGGTATTAGAGTTGGTTCCTCTGAAGAAGTTTAATAGCTTGAGGTGATCCGAGATGACATCATACAAGAAAGACAGTCCTAGATTTGATGGTACAAATTACTCTCTATGGAAGGTCAGAATGGAGTGTCATTTGAAATGCATTGGTGAAACCTTTTGGAAGATTACAAAGAACATATATAATATTCCTCAAAATGGTCCCTCTACTCCTGATGAGATCAAAGAAGCTTAAACAAATATCAGGGCTATAGAAGCATTACTGAGTGCTTTGACAGATTCAAAGATGACAAATGTGATAGGTCTGAAAACAACACATGAGATCTGGAAGAAGCTGGAGACATTGTATGAAGGAGATGCACAAGTGAAAGTTGCCAAGCTACAAAGTCTAAAAGGCAAATGGGAAAACATGAAGATGAAAATATTGTTGCTTTCATGTAGAAAGTAAATGAACTAGTGATGGGTATTAGATGTGCCAGTGGAATTATGGAAGAAGATGAGATTGTGGCTAAAGTGCTCAAATCAGTGCCTACTTCTTACAAAATGAAAGCTCATGCTATTGAAGAGCTCAGGATAGTAAAAAAAGTGACAAGAGATATGATGATTGGTAAACTAGCTACCTTTGAGTTGAGTGAATTTGGTGAATCTACTCCTAAGATAGAATCTACATTTAAAGCTACTATATTCAGAAAAAGCCAACAGAGATATGATCCAGGAGAAAGTTCCAGAAAGACATTCAAATATGAAGATGTGATGAAATAGATTGAAGATGAAAAAAGAGAGCTAGAAGAGCTGGAAGCATTGATTGTGAAAAGAGAAGCCAAAGGAGAAGGTAAGTATAAAGGAAATCTGCCTATTAAATGTTTCTCTTGCAGTAAGATAGGTCATTTTGCATCAAGGTGTCCTGAAAGAGTTTCTAAGTACAAACCTGACAATTCTAGATTTTAAAAGAAATGTTATTATGCTGAAGAAGGTGTTACTGATGATGAATTTGATAAATAAATTGGAAATGAAGATGGATGGGTATTCATTGCTATCAATGAAAATGGTATGGTGTCCACTGAATTTGCTAACAATTAGAATATTGAGAAATCTCTTGCAACCAGAATTGATGAAAAGGACGACTGGGTGATTGACAGTGGATGCTCACATCATATGACTGGTGACAAAAGAATGTTCATAAGCTTGGAGAAATATGACAGTGGTGTTGTAAGATTTGGAGATAACAATGCTGGTGTGATTTGTGGCAAAGGCACTATTTCTCTTGGTGGTAAATATAATACTGATGGTGTCCTTTATGTTGAAGGTATTGAAGCATAACTTGTTGAGTGTTGGATAGATGGTAGAGAAGGGATACGATATTCAGTTTAAAGATGGAAAGTGCATGATATTGGGAAGTTTTGGAAATGTAATTGCTTCAGGTACAAAGACAAGAGGTAATATTTTTCACCTAAGTGCTGCTAGTGAAAGTTGTTTAATTGCTCAAGTTGATGTAAGCTGGTTATGGCATAGGAGGCCGTGTCATGTGAATTTTGATAACATTATCAAAGTAAGCTCCACACAAGCAGTCAAAGATCTACCTAAGTTAGTGAAGCCTACTAACACCATATGCAAGGAATGTTAGATGGGAAAGTAGACAATAATTTATTTTCAAAGAAAATAACATCATTCTAATGGTGTACTGGAGCTGGTTCATACTGATTTATGTGGTCCATCCAAAATTAGAAGTCTACAAGGAGAAAGGTACTTTATGTTTCTTATTGATGATTACTCTAGGATGATATGGGTTTCTTTCTTGAGAGAAAAACATGAAGCACTAGAAAAGTTCAAATGTTTCAAGGCTAGGGTAGAGAATGAGACATGATTGAAGGTTAAATGCTTAAGATCATATAAAGGTGGTGAGTTCACTTCTCGGGAGTTCAATTCATTTTGTGAAGAGCATGGAATCAAAAGACAGTTATCTACTCCCTGGACCCCTCAACAGAACAAAGTTGTTGAGAGAAAGAACAACACAATTCTAGATGCTGCTAGAACTATGATGTTGGAAGGTAATGTTCCTCATATCTATTAGAGAGAAGCTGTAAGCACTGTTGTATACACTATCAACCGAGTAAATGTTAATGGTAATTCTAGTAAGACTCCTTTTGAGCTGTGGTTTGGTTATTAGCCTACTGTTAAATATTTCATTTTTTTTTGAAGTAGATGTTATATCAAGAGAGATGAAGATATTGGCAAGTTTGATGCTAGAAGTGATGAAGGTATCTTTCTTGGTTACTCTACTAAGAGAAAAGCTTACCAGTGCTACAATAGAAGATTGAAGAAAATGGTTGAAAGTGAAAATGTCAGAGTTGATGAAGATACTGATAGATCATCCAGATATTGTGGATATGATTCAGATGACCAACATGATAGTACTAATAATGGAAAGAATGTGTAGACACAAAATCAAGTTCAAATTTTTTCGATGAATCAAGAGAATCATGAAGGAGAAGCTAGTGGAAGTGCAAAATAGAGAACAAAAGAACCAAAAGTTAGAGAGAATCCCAAAGTCCCAAGGTATGTAAAGCTAAATCATTATGAAAATTAGATTATAGAGGACAAGAACAAAGGTGTGTAGACTAAAAGAAGAATTGCAGAAGAGTATTGCTTGATTTCCAAAATTGAACCTAGCAATTTCAATGAAGCATGTAAATATGAGTATTGGATGGAAGCAATGAAGGAAGAACTAATGCAGATAGAGAAAAATGATACATGGATTCTTGTTCCCAGACCTCAAGATAAAAATGTGATTGGAACCAAATGGGTCTTTCAGAATAAGCTGAATGAACAAGGTGAAGTGGTCAGAAATAAAGCAAGACTGGTATGTAAAGGATACTCATAGATGGAAGGTATTGATTTTGAAGAAACCTTTGCCCCTGTTGCTAGAATTGAAGTTGTAAGATTATTTCTTGCTTATGCTGCTTTCAATAATTACAAAGTCTATCAAATGGATGTGAATTCAACATTTTTGAATGGTGAATTAGAAGAAGTTTATGTTGAGAAACTGGATGGATTTCAATTGACTAATGAAAAAGACATGGTTTTCTAATTGAAGAAAGCATTGTATGGACTAAAAAAATCCCATAGAGCCTAGTATGCTGGACTAGATAAATACTTGTTGAAGCTTGGATTCAATAAAGGTGATGATGACTTATGTATGAAGTTTTCTGATGAAATGAAAAGTGAGTTTGATGCCAATGATTGGAGAGCTAAAACTCTTTTTAGGATTGCAAATTACTCAGTTAAATGATGGAATCTTTATATCTCAATCCAAATATGTAAGAGAGTTACCGAAAAAGTTTTGAATGGAAGACTCAAATCCTGTAGGTACACCCATGGTAACTAGATGCAAGTTAACAAAAAATGATGATTCCCCTAAAGCTAATCAAATAAGGTACAGGTCAATGATTGGTGGATTGCTCTATTTGAATCAGACCAGACCAGGAATTATAAATTCTATATGTATGGTTACTAGATATCAAGCTGATCCAAAGGAATCACATGTGACTACAATAAAGAGAATTTTTAGATACTTGAAAGGGACAACTGATTTTGGCCTTTGGTATCCTAAGGATGATGATCTAACTCTGAATGCCTTTACAAATGCAGATTAGATAGGAGATGTAGATGACAAAAAAGTACCAGTGGTGGTGCATTCTTTTTGGGTAAGAAGTTGGTGTCTTGGCTAAGTAAAAAGTAGAATTCCATTCCTTATCTACTGCTGAGGCAAAATATATTGCTACTGCAATCAATTAAACTCAAGTAATATGGATGAAATAGATGCCGAGAGATATCAAAATTGAGTATAATGAGCCTGTTGCTATATTTTGTGATAACTCAAGTGCCATAAACATTTCCAAGAATTCGGTGTTACATTCAAAGAAAAAACATATATCTATTAAGTATCACTTTTTGAGAGGCAAAGTGAGTGATAAAGAAGTCAGACTGGAGTATGCACCCACTAAGGAATAAATTGCATATATATTCACTAAACCGTTTCCTAAAGATACTTTTAAGTATCTTAGAGGAAAGTTAGGGGTGATTTCCCCTCCTAATCTGAACTAAGATGCAAGTCTTTGCATCAATCCATGCATTCATAGTCATATCTTGTTTTAGATTGATGTTGTGGTGGTTGCTACTCAGGGGGAGTAGTCAAATGATTCAGATATGTGGTTCAGAGCTTGTATACCTTTGCCATTGATGTCAAAGGGGGAGAAGAGTAACATGAAAAACCTTTGTAGAAGAAAGGGGGAGAAGAGCAATAATTACTAAGACGAAGAAGATGAAAGAGTCTAAAGTAAGGAGGAGAAGAACAATGTGTGAAGAGTTAGTTGTGTTGATGGTATTTTTCACATATTTGTTGCCATCAATTCCAAAGGGAGAGATTGTTGGATATTGTGGTTGTGTTGCTCACATGTGGTTGTCATTGATGTCAACACTATTAGCATTGATGATTCTGAAGGCTGTATATGTCGAGGATATTGAGAAAATTATAATAAATATGTTGCAAGGAGTCTGTGAAGCTGTGATGATCAAAGTAGTGGAAAGTTCTATAAGTTGGTATTCATAAGTCGTGCATTAAAGGGTTTATTTATGATCCTAACTTGTATGTTCTTTGAAAGTTTTAGAGGTGTGCATCAAGATTGGAGCAAGTTATGAATTTCTAAGTTCCTAGAGTTATTGTGTTACTGTAGCAGGTGTTTCTGGAAAAAAGAGAATGCAGTTCTGGTAAATTAAGTTGTTGCGTATTCTCTTGTGATGTTCAGTGATGGTTCTAGATTGTACTCTATCATTTTTTTATGTCCACATTGATCGGTGTGATCGTGATCAAAGATTTTTTCCTTGTGTGTTTGAGTTTTCATGTTCTTGGCTGACATGGTGGTTGTAGCGTGCTGCAGATCCTTGTGGATTAATATTTTAATGTTTGGCATATTTAAGGATGTTGATTTAGGTCTTCATTATGTTGTGACTGACTTAGGTTGGTACGCATTGAGATTTGTTCATGAATTGGGCTGATAGTTTGTGTTCATCTATTATTTATTTGTGGCCGATAGAGTTGATGCAAATTCATGTAGCAAATATATAAGAGTGTTTGTTTCCTCATTTTGAAGTATGCTCGGTGAATGTATATGAAGTGTGTGCAAGAAATATGCGAATAAAGATAAGATCATTCGATTTCAAAGCAGAGTGTGAAGAAGTATTTCTGTGTCTAATCCGAACTGTCATCAAGCTTTTGAAGAAGCTAATTTCTCAGTTCAACCTCATTAGATGGATTTAATCTGATTGTTTTATGTAAGGAAATGAGCCTTCCCTTCTGATTAGTGAGCTCTAGGCAGTGTGCTTGAATTCATGTGCATTCCTTATTCATTTCACTTATAATTTTAACAGGGTATAATTTTGGATTAACCTCCATCGTGGTTTTTCCCTAACAGGGTTTCCACTCAAAAATCTTGGTGGTCATGTGTTTTTGATGTGTTGTTGATTCATGCTTTCATTGATAATTATTAGATATGAGATTAAAGGTTAATAGGGTTGAATAAGTATTAAATTCTGTAACAATTGATTCACCCCCCCTCTTAGTTGTCTATCCTTATTTTTCCAACAATGTGTAGATGACAAAAAGAGTACAAGTGGTGGTGCATTCTTTCTTGGATGCAGATTGGTGGCATGGTTAAGTAAAAAGAAAGATTTAGTCTCCTTGTCTACTACAAAACCAGAGTATATTGCTACTGCATCTTGCTATACACAAGTTCTATGAATGAAGAAAACATCAAAAGATATCACATTGGTGTATGATGATCCTATTTCTATCTTTTGTGATAACACAAGTGCAATTAACATTTCAAAGAATCCTATAATGCACTTGAGGATGAATAATATATCTATCAAGTATCATTTCTTGAGAGAGAAGATCATGGAGAATGAAGTAAAACTTGAGTATGTTGAGAACAAAGGATCATATTATTGATATTTTCAAGAAGGCTCTTCCTAAAGATACTTTTGAGTATCTACAAGAGAAGTTAGGGGTCATTTCCCCTCCTTTCTTGAACTAGATGCATATGGAGATGAATTAGTCCAATGGATCTATGGACCTATCTTTCTTCTAGATTGATGTTTTGGTGGATAACTCTCAGGGGGAGCAAGTAGTATCAGGTGTTGTCATTGTGAGTATTCCGTGCTTTAGGTCAAAGGAGAAATAAATGGAAAATATCTTTTGCGTTTTCCATTGATGTAAAAGGGGGAGAGGAAGCATGTGAAAAAGAGAAAAAGGAGAGGAAGCATGTAATAAAAAAAAGAAAAGAAAAAAGAAATTATCTACTAAGGGGGAGAAACAAAAAGAAAAATCCTGAGAAGTGTATTAAGAGCTAGCATGGTATCTTTGATGGTTTTTCACATCATGTGTTTCCATCAATGACAAAGGGAGAGATTTTTGCAAGAATGGAAAGGATGAAGGTGTTGTCATTGATGTCAACTGGTTATCAACTGGTTGTTGTTGGCTGTATATGTCGAGGATATTGAGAAAATTGTATTGAAGACAGATTACAGGTTTTCAATGGTTGCTCCAGGTTTTTCTCTGAGTTTTGATCCTATGTTTGTGCAGTTCAGATATGTTGATAATGGTTGTTATAAGATGCTATATCCATATTTTTAGCTATTTATTCATTGTATAGTGCAAGTTATGTTCACCAGTTGTGAACTATGGTTTTTCTGTGTTTTTGGTTGAGGTTCGAGAGAAATATTGTTGGTCTAGATTTCTCTTTGTTGAAGTCTTATGACTTGTGATTCTAGAGTTATGTTGCATTAATTTTTTTGAAGATAATTTTTGTATATGGAAGATTTGTGCTTAATGCTTCTATGTGTTTTACACTGGTTTGGACGACCTTGTATAGAACACTACTTTCAAATTTGATGAAGCATGCTGGATCTATTTGGGTCCCTATGAAGCATGTGTTTGGGTCGCCCTCATTCTAATTCCATCCTAAGATGTTTTTACACCAACCTGATTTGAATTTGAATTTGGATAGCTGACTTTGGATATGTTTCAAAGTTGAAGACGGTATAAATACAAGATGAGTTAGTGGTGAAGGAAATACAAGAGTGAAGAAGAAAAGAGAAGTGAAAAGAAAAAGAGTAGATAGATACTAGATTGACCCTATCCAGTGAGTGTGTGATGCAAGTGTGGTAGATCATTGTGAAGCCTAAATACCGAGTTTTTGGATGTAGTGAGCAGAAGATGAACTCTATCATTCATGCATGTCTACAAGTGATTGTGGTGGATTTCTCTGTTGCATTGAGATTGTCGTCTTTCTATAACATATCTCTTCTTTCTTGTTTGTATCTCTGTGGTAGTGATCCCTCCGGGTTGTTAGCCCTATTGGACATGAGTCCTATTCCAGACAATGAGTCCTTGTATTGTCAGTGAGCCTTGTTTCTCAGGTAGTGAGCCTCTTGTAATCAGTTTCAATATTCTCTATAGTGTGAGTTAATCCTCACCGTTATTTTTCCCTTATTGGGTTTTCCATGTAAATATGGTATTATTGAGTTTATGTGTTTGATTTAAGTTTCTACATTAGCATTTGATGATTAATCATTTAAGAAAAGTTAAGAATTAGTTTCGGTGAATGAATTAAAGATTAAATTTGTGACAACTGATTCATGCCCCCTCTCAGTTGTCCTATTCAACACATTCACACTCATTCCTATTCCTTCTACACACTTCTTTCAACATTTACATTGAACACATATTGCATCACATGTCACCTTGATCACAAACTTGATTCTTCATTTATACCTTTTGAAAGCTTCAAAAAGTTTCTCCTTATCGACCAAACTGAAATGTGTAAACATGAAATGTGCAATGGCCATAATGAGTCAGGTCCAAAAAATACACAAGAAAGGGAAATTGAATGTGGTCCAAACCAAAAGATAAGAAGGACCTATATTATATCTACATATAATACCATGCTATAACACATGACAAAAACTTGGTGCAAACACCTCAAACTACCAAGTCAGTCCATCAAACACTCAACCCACAAAATATTAAATCAAACCACAAGTGGTACTAGAGAGATAAAAATAATAGCATGTGAATTACATTACAAGCATTAAATGATATTCAATTACATTTCCATGCCCTCCTTTTACAACTTCATGCAACATTATGTTGGTGCAAGAAAATAGACACAAAACTAGTATCTCTTGCATACCCAAACAAAACAATCTTGAGATAAAACATTGAAAACTCAACTTGCATTACACCTTATAATTTGAAACTTGAAGAGAGAAAAAAAATAGACATTTTAAACTCATCTTCCAAACTGTAAGACCAAAACATCAACTTCAGAGAAATGTGGAACATCTCTTGGAACCTTTCAAGACCGCAACAATATAGTATTCACTTTGCTAACTTAGGAAACTTCTACATGAATTTTATGCTTTGAAAATAGGAACATAAATGCTTCACACTTGATTTTTTCTATCTTTCAAATTGCAGGACCATATCTTCAAATGTAGAGGAATGAAAATCATTCTCCAAGGATTTTTAGTACAACTTCTTGAACCACTATCATAATGACACACTTTCATACTTTCTTTCACAATATTATGTAATGCTTTACAATCACATCATTCACCTATACATGTGTAACAAGAAATATAGGACAAATGTTATAGAAAGCTCATGAATTTCATCATCATACAAAGTACTTTTAAACAATATACTGATTGCATTATATGCAACCATCCACACACTACCACGCTACTAACACCAATAAAAATACCAACATCAATCTTCATTCTATTGACATCATTGAAAATATTGACATTAATGAACCTACAAGAATATTCATTATGTTGAAATCAATGACAACACCTACAACATTAGGCATCGTTTCTTGCTTCTGATAGTTAGGTTTGTTATGGGACAAATCTTTCTCATTTATACAAACTTTATAGCTCAAGTCCTTTAGAGAATTCATGACTTTAGCAAGTTTATCTTTAGATGAAGGGACCTTAGCTTCACTCCTTTTGGATTCTATAATTTTTTTACATCATCCCTTTTATCCATCTTCCATGATGCTCTTCTTGTAAGAGCTAAAGATTAGCTCAATACCCAAGACCACCTACAAAAACAAGGAAAACCTTCTACAAGAGAGTATGCAATAAAATGAGCTTTCTTGATATCAAGACCTATCAAAATGATGAGGTATGAAGTATGATCAAATGAGTATAATAACCTTCATTATATAGGAAAGGTTGAGAGGTAGGATTGAACATGATGTTGACATGTGTCATAATCCTATATGTGACAACTAAATAACTACCTAGGATAATGTGAAGTCTAGATAAGACTTCTAGAAGGAATCTTATATCCTAAGCAAACATGTGAATAAGGATAAAGGCCCTATTATAACCTGTCACCTAGTAAATGATACCTAGGGACATAATTAAATGCCTAAGTAAACTAATGTAAGTGTAATTAAATAATTAATCACACCAAAACCCCCCATAAGTGCAACTTAGGGAGGAAATTATAATGCAAATGATGTAAATGAATATGCAATGATGCAATGATGGGTCTCAGCTACATGGCCATTTTAGGTACCATGTATAAATGCAAATGAAATATCTCACATTTGAAGAAAAGGAAACAACTTAGTGGGATAAAAATCCTCTCAAAAAGAGAGAAACAAAAAATAAGAGAGGAAGGATGGAGAACTCCATGATACCCCCAAGTATTTTGCAAGCTTTGCAACATGAGCATGAAGCATGGATGGTTGTGTTGATTGTTCCTATGTTTTCATTGATGTCAAAATGATGATAACTATATGGGAAGTCTGCTTGGTTTACTAGAAGTTGTTCTCTATCAGTAATACCCTTTTGTGATGGATCAGTGTGTTAGTATTTGACTTCAAAATTCACTACAAGATTTGATATGACTCTAATCTCTTAACCATGTTTTATTGACTCATTCAAAAAACTATATCCTAGATCTTGAGATGTCTTTTATTGTGAGAATAAAGTTATCTTTGATAGATGTTAACTCTATAGCCTACTATTGCTATGTTTTTGGCATACTGTATGGGAGACTCCGCATTCTACTAAAGTGAACATTCCTATACTGCAATTTTGTTGATAGTCTCTTTGCTGGTAGTATGATGGGAAATTAATGTGTTCTCATATTCAAAAGGTGTTTAATTTAAGGATTTTTTTTGGTTTGGAGAATTGTGTTCTAGTCTTGGATGACTCATCAAATGCAATATATTATGACGACTAGTTATGTGTTATGGATGTTAGCCGACTTGGTATAATACTCTGTGTGGAAAAATGGTTAAATATTATATGGTGCTGATAATGAAGGTTTTGATTATTTTATGTTCATCTAATTAGGCTGACCTAATTGATGAATAAGATATACTTGTATATATATAAGATAAAATATAGAAGAGAGATGTGAGTGTGGAGTGGGATGTGTGTATGAGAGTGAGAAGGAGAAGTGAATGTGAGCAGAGGAGAAGATGAGAGCCTAAATTCTTTATTAGTTGTGATCAATACAGTTTTGTTGAGTGACTGCTGTGTGAGGTAGTACTTCTTATGCTTTATATTTGAGGAATGTATCGAAAGATTATGTTGGTGCATTCTCTTGCATCCCTCTGAGAGTGTTTCCTACAAAAGATATTTATGCATATGTTTACATAAATATTGAAGAGAAGTCGTCATTTCAATTGAATGTGCTTTGGGAAAGTGAATTGAAAGAGAGCCATGATGCCTACAAAATATTAGTTGAGAAAAAGTTAGATGTTTGGAGGAAAGTTCTCTTGTTTGAATTTGAGAAGAAGTATATTCGAATAGTGTTGAGAAAAATTCATGATGAATCTCTTTGGATAGTGTTGATGGTGAAAATGACACAAACAACATTAAAACAAAATATTTCTACTCTATTTCTCTTGATAAAGAAAGACAACATATAGCAGCCTAACTCCCAAGGTCCTGGTAGTTGGTTCTCAACTATCTAGTGTCACTCAATTGGTCCATGCAACTATAATATTCAAGGGGCCTGTGCTGGTAACAAAAAATGCAAGAAATGACTCATTTTATCGAACTATTTTTAGTAAATCAAGGGGTTTCAAACAAAAGAAAAAGATAGATTAGAGGGTAAACCAGTAAACATGAACAAAAATCATCTAGCATCCAGACATATATCTTCAACAATGAATATTTTCCAATCAGATCAAGAAAACCAAAGCATGATACAATTCACAGAATAATCTATATCATTGTATGCATCTAAGGTGCTTATTTTAATTCGTCTATCATAACTATTTCAAATATATTTTTTTAAAAGAACACACATTCATTCATTGCCAAGATCATAGATCAACATACTTCAATATATTTAATTCAATGATAATCTAACAAGACAATCCTTAAATCCAGCTTCTTCTAATGACTTTCATCACATAAGAAACAATCATGCTTCAACACAATCACTGGCATACAGATAGATCATAACTCATCAGCCTTATTAAGTAAAACTTAATTCTAACACCATATTGCATAAACCTATAAATTTATTTAACTGTAAAAATCAAGTAACAATATATCTCTGTAATCACTACGAAAAATTCTATCTCCTAATATCAGGTGGCCAATTCTATTCTCTATCAGCCGAACCTTACAATATGATACCCAAAGGGTATTTATAGATATACAAAATCTGAACTCCACTTCTATTTTAAGTCATCCACCCTTTTAGGGATTACATTTATCCTTGGAAACTCAGTTAAATTGGAAGAAAAGAAAATATAAAATAAGAAAGTCATGGGCTCCAAAACTGTCTGTGCTTCATGCAACATGAAAAGAACAAAAAAGCCATGCATGCATGAGATTTAGGCATGTGAAGTTTGCTCCATCATATATTTGTCATAGTTGGAGAAGACTTGTTATAATGTGTATGATTCAGGCCAATCCACCCAGCTGTCTTCAAACTCAATTCGCTCCAATTCTGCTGTAGAAAACCCTCTCATATCCTTTAGCTTTGTTAACTCTCTCTTGGCTCTCTTATTTCCTCTTTGATGTCCATCAATCTATCTACTAGAAAATATTCACCAACATCTCCTCTCTGCATAACCTCTCTAAGTCTTTAAGTCCATTTCTGCTTTATTTGACTTAGAGGTAAGCCTCCTTTTATAAGTACCTCAACATTTACCAAAATGGCAACGATGGCCTCCAAATCTTCAAATTGCTCATTCAATTCCTTAACAAAATCTTGCACCTCATTCCTATGTTTGAATAAGAAATCTGTTCTAAATTAGAGTATACAAGAAGTCTTTTCAAGAAAATATTTATTGTCTTCTTCTAATATTGACTATTCTAGGAGAGTAGTCTTAGACAATTTATCGTCTTCTTTCAGTTTCTGACTGTATCCCTTGTACTCCTCCTCTTGTGCTTCCAAAGTTTTAACATATTGTTTCATCTCTTCCATCAGATCTTCAGTCACTTTGTAGACCTCAAAACTGTCTTCTAAAACTTCATTCATTTAACCAACTTACTTACCCACTGATCTAACATTTCTGCCTTGCCCCTCACTTGTTCCAAATCCTCTACTTCCTTTTTGCTCAACAAAACTGGGGTCTCAATTGCAGCAACCTATTGTAACCTTGGGGTAGAAATATTCTTGAGAAAAGCATGCAATTGATCTAGTTGAGCCTTAAGCTCATCCTTCCATTGTTTATCTTTTAACATCCTAGACTTGGTTGAGGAGGCTACCACATCAATTAGATTCATTTTCTGATCCTGGGTAGGTCTCCCCAAATTTATAGTGCCTAGTTGATAATCCGTTAATTGCATATCCCCTACCTCCTTATCTATCATAGGTATGGCACACTCAACCGCAATTTCTCCCTTGTCAGTCAATCTAGTAGAGTGCAGGATCTTGGCCTTCTTTTTAGGCCTTTCTCTTTCAATCTCCTTCATCATATCCTCCCAATTGAGAGGTTGAGAAGGTATTGGTGTTCTCTTTTTGAGGTCTAATTTCAACCAATTTGGAGCTCTTGGAGTAACAGTCATCATGGTTGAAGAAGAGGAGGCAATAGCTAAGGGAGGTTGCACATTTACCTAAGGCTGAGAATCAACCTTCTATTTCTGTTGCTGTTCTTGTTCCACACTCATTTGTGCCAGCTTCTTCGCTTCCTCCTTATCTTTTTGCTCTTGTACTCTCTTGTCTTCTTCCTCCTTCTTCAACCTTTCCTCTTCTAATCGTTCTCTCTCCAATTTTTCTTTCTCCAATCTTTTCTTTTCTAATCTCTCCTCTAATCTTTCCTTTTCTAATCTCTCTTTCTCTAATCTTTCCTTTTCCAATTTTTCTTTCTCTAGTCTTTCTATCTCTAAAGCTTTAAGCTTTTCTACCTTTTCTTCTTCTTCTTGTTGCTTTTTGATCAACTCTTCAGCCCTTTTCTCCTCTTGTAACCATTCTGCTTCTTCTTCCTTTCTGTGAGCTTCCTCAGCAAGCTTTAACTTGGCAACCATGACTTCTCTTTCCCTTCGGTGTCTTGCCTTCTCTTCCTTAAGGTCATGAATCTTTTGTATCAATTCTAACTTATCTTTTTCCTCCTTAACCTTGAGGTCATGCTCCCATTGCCTCTGCTGCCTCTCTACTTCATCAACTCTTGACTTAGCTTCAATTTGTTGCTGTTGTAGTATGGCATCAGCTTATGTCTTGGCATCCATTAACTTTTTCTTTTCTATTGCTGCAGCTTGCTCTTCAACAGCCTTCCTGACTTCTTCAAACAATGCCCACTGATCCTCTTGTGTCATTACCTATTTAGTATCCTCCTCTAGAGGCATATTTTCTTGTATTCCTTTATCTGACAGAGTTTCATCCGAATCTGTTCCAACATCATGAATTTCTACCTCCACTTCTTTTCCCTTTATAGTTTCAACCACACTATGAAGAGTCCCCTTTTGAACCTCTTCACTTTGTTGTTTTGCAAGTGGGACTTGAGTAGATGATTCACCTAATGTAGGTGTTGAAACAACCGATCCCATTTGAGCATCTCCTTCTTGTGTCTCTGTTTCATCAACTGCTGCTTCAAGCTCTATTTCTTCAATGTCTGGAGGAAGGAACTCCAAAGGCTCCTTGGGAGGTGTCTTTCTTTTGAGCCTTTTATATCCTTTCCCCTTTTTAGGAGCTGGTCCTTGAGGAGCTTTGGTTCTTAGAACCAACCATTGAACGCTTCTATCCAAGACTACTCTTCCTATTTGCTTAATATCAATAGTTTCCTCACTATCCCAGTCAATTGGATCCAAAATTTTAGTTGCAATGTTTAAAGCTTCATAAGATGGATCCAATACAACTCCATCATCCACCAATGTGTCAGGAATGTCATTTTTGACTCCAAACTCTGAGATGAGTGAGATAGGTAATATTTCATAATTCTTCTTCCTCAAATCATACTCATCCTATCGGTCATTCCATAAATCTTCTAATAAATTAAAATTCTTGTCAAACACATAAGGCAACAAGGCATTCATCTTACCCTTCGGTTCAAAATAATTACGAGTTGTATATAAACCTAGCTTTAACTGTATCAACTCACTGCAGACCACCTTTTCTCCTACCAAATGCTGACAACTATACTTACCCAACTTCATGGGGAACTTGTGACATCCTGTCTTATGTTTTAATCCAAATTGAGCATTAACCCCAAGAGCCTGATATACAAATTCCATTAACACTATCCTGTTATTGCAACACCTTGGCAGCAAATGTGGATGACCTTCAAAACCAGCTAGCCTGAAATATGTAAACTTGGGGTATTGAATGTACTAACATCCCCATTCAACAATAAATGCCATGGCCTCTTGACTTAGTTTGTACTCTGCATCTCCATTGAGTTGGTTAATGACCACATATATGAATGAATCATTAACCCTTATGAATTGAGTCTCAGCAACCTGTAGAGACACCTGGTTATAATGCTCCCACACCTTCTTCTGTCCATCTAACACTCCCATTATCCCCACTCTATTCAGACCTAGGAAGATACCCAATCTTGCTGCTGCATACACAATGTAAGAAGTCATGAAAAAGCATTTAGTCTCCCTAATGCTGGTCAATTGATCATGAATAGAATTTGATACAATCATCGGCCAATCAAATTGATGGGTGCCATTTAAAATTATCTGGATGAAGGGAAACATCCACTCCTTGAAATGAAAGGTATCTCTCTTCCCAAAAGCCCTAGACAACATCATTATTAAATCTGATACCTCCTTATAGAAATCTGCCCTCTTTGGTTGGTCTACAAGCTTGGTTAGAGAATTCTTCTTTGTCTTCAACCACTTTTTGTTCAAGTGAGACTTATTGGATTCCTTATACTTTCTATATTTCTCTAGGGCCTCTACCTCATCCAACTGCACCAATTTCTTGGGATCCAGGACATTAAATATACTTTGAAACATATGAGGAGTAAGATCAATGATTACATTATCTTGGGAATCCATGCATTATCGGGTAGCTGGATTGTAAGCTCCTGCAGCTGTCAAGATCAACTCCGAGCATTGGATTGATAAAGGAAACATAGTGATATGGGCCAAGCCGGAATCAACAATTCTTTGTGTCCTCCCTATTATATCTTACGCAAAGGTTTCAAAATACAGCTCCTCAAAATTGTACTGGCCCTAATTTGTGTCGGTGATGTCTGACCAATCTGATTCTACTTTGCTTACTTTGACAACAAGACTCCTGTGATTATACCTCAAGGTATAAGGTAACTATTCTAGCTTGATCTTCTTTGGTTTAGTTGCTGCCTTTAATGTTCCTGTAGGCCGGTTCCTTTGGGAGGCTTCTCTTGATGTTCCCGACATCCTTTTAGCTTTCCTGCAACAAAACCTCTAGTTAGATCCTTGAATAAACATCTCAAAATGTGTCTTAAAATCATACTTTTCATACATACATCGGAGGTGGAACCAAGCAGCAAATATCTTAAACAATCCTCTTTCAACATACTGCCGGGCTCAGAGAAAAATTTTTTATTGACATTCTACTAACTAGAAGCGGGCTCGGAGTCGGAAGTGGAATAGTGATCAGAACTGGAACTGGAATGGAAACTGATTCAGTTTCCTTCAGATTTTCTATTTTCATATTCTGTTTCGGTTCTGCTTCCGCTTCCGCCATGGTTAATCATTTTCATGAAATAAAGCTTCTTACTACAAGTGGAGTCGGAGATGGGATGGAAAATGGAATTGACACTAATCATAAAATACATCCAAAAAAAACCTAAATCAATTCCGATCCCGCTTCCGGCTATGTTGACCATGACATCATCAATGATTTTAACAATTTAATGCATAACTTCATGATTGAAGACTAAGGTCATATTAAACGAAATAAGGCTTAAAATATATCATGAAAGGACCATGCCCATATGACCGTGAGGATGACTGTATTTTAGGGCATCATATTTAATCATTCCAAATGTGATCATAAAAACGCATAAAACCTTAATCTAGAAAACGCGATATAAAAACTAGGGCATGAATTTAACCCCTCCTAATTTAACCAGATGAATGTACAATAAAATCCTAAGTAAAAACAAGATCTCACAAACCCTAACTCACTGTAAAACATAATTTAATCTACATTATTGGCGAACCCTAATTAAATCTACGTGTTTAAAACCTAATGCAGCACGATGCGATCATGACAAAACGTGAAAATGACTATGCCCTAACTCACTGAAAATTAAAAACAAAAGCAAAAAAAAAAAAATCAAGAACAGTAAGAAACAAAGAAAGAAAAACAAACATGCAAACATACCGAGACAACGAACTTGCCCAAAAATAAAAAATGATCAAACATGAATAGAGAACACGAAAGTAAATAAAAGAAAAATGAGAATAAGAACCCTACCTCAAATGCAAAACTTGGCAAACCTTTTGAAGAAATTCGCAAGCAACTATCTCCTCCTCTTTCAATTGATTCACTCAGATGAACTCCACTGCTGCTCCACTATTCTCCTTTATTTCTTAACAATGATAATAATAACCTATTTAATCCTTAATCAAGATAAAATTCAGAGTTTCTACCTATGCATAGCAGCTGTCATTAATGCATTAAATGCAGTTAAGCAGAGTCGAAATTGGAGAAGAACAAACACTTCACTACAGTGCGACTTAAGAAAAAAGTCAACGACCAAGAAACAACGGGAGCGGAATCGGAATGGAAACTAATTTGGAAACTCAAGGAATTTCCCAACTTCATTCCCATTTCGGGTCCGGTTTCGCTAACCAAGCATAAAACAAAACCAACCAAAAAAGTAAAACAAAAAGACCGAAATAATAAAACTTAACATAAGGACTTAAAGTAAAACCAAAAGTTCAAAAAGCGGAGGTGGAGATGGGATGGATTTTGATTTTGCAATTTTCAATAAACACCAACTTAACATCCACTCTAGTTCCGGCTCCGAAAAAGACAAAACAAAAGGCTAAAAAGAAAAAACTGTCGAATGGGGATCAGAACAAGTTTTAAAAGAATTTTCAGAACCCGATTTGGTTCTAGCTCTGATTTCGACAGTCTAAACCAAAGAAAAACAAAGTGTTGAAAACAAAAGACTCTGAACCTTGATTGAAAAACAAAAAAAGATAAAAACACAAAGGGGGACCCATTTTGACCAAGGCAAAAGATGGGGTGGTTATGCAAGGCATATAGATAGATGAGGTACATTTGATTTCCAGAGAATCTATTAGAGATGTGATGGTTTGTATTCCTCCAGACTAGTTCCCAAACTTAAGGCTATGGATGAAAAATAAATAATTGAGGTTATAGGTGCGAGTTCTTTGATCTAGTAATAAGGTATGCTACTATGGTCATTGTTCACAAAGTTTGTATCCCTAATAATGACCTTATAGTTTCTACTACTGTGATGTATACTGGTTTTGATATGGTAATAAGAGGTATGGAATATGGCTTGTGTGAATTACTTCATATATATCAAGAAGAGTAAGAAGAATACATTCCGGTATGGAAATTTGGTTGTTTTTTTACTCTTACTTTTTGAGAGAATTACCAATAATAGGAAGGATAGAATGGTCAAATTTAGAGCATATTTCCTATCAAATTAGGAACTTAATGATAAATATTATTAGTTTGGATGTGCAAGAGTCTGCCCTTGCTACATTCTTTGGAAAATTTCAGATGAGGATGAACAAAAGGTTTAGGATTCTAGTAAGTGTTGTGGAAAGATACTCCGAAAGCATAAATTTTCTTGTGTCTAAATATTTATATCACATGGAAGTAGTTGAATCAAGGTTAGTTTGAATATCTGAATTGGATTATGATCAGAGGCTGAAGTTGATAAATATGCTAAAATTCTTTTGGAAATCCCTATGGATCTCAATGTAGAAAGCACCTCTGGTAGCATGACTAGAATAGGGAAGAAAAAGAAGAGTGTTGTTAAGCAAGAGGGCACAAAAGAAAGTGAGATTGAACATGAGCATGAAAGGATAAACATTTAGAGATATTTGAAAAAATTGCTGAAGGTTATTCTTGGTGATAATTTTGATTCATCTATTTCTGTTGTGAAGAATCTCCATAGCATGATTAACTCTTTGAAGGTCTACATCTCCTAACTTGAAATGTCTACTCGAATTAAGTTTGATGAAGGAAATCTAGAAGATATTAAAGGAAAATGTGTGAATGCACACAATCATGTAATGAAGGAATTGGATAGTACAAGATTGTGAAAAAGAGGCACAAGAACTATTTCCTTTTTCCTAGAATGGTCTAGTAGTACACTGGATATGAGAAATGAGATAAGGATGAGTGAGTCCCGGTTGAGCACTTAGATAGATGCATACAAGTTAGCAAAAGATAAAGATAATTAGATGTGGTCCTACATTGTTCAACTTCAAGATAAATTCTTCTCTCTATAGGATTGAAGGATAGATGTTATCAAGAAATTTATGGCACTTAGAGACATGATTAAACTCAGACATACTTCTATTTCTAGTGCTCTTGGCTATATTGGTGAATTATCAGAGATTAATATTAGTACCAATACTTTAACAAATGGTGTAGAGTCTTTAACTAAACTTGAGCTATTTTACAAGACTGTTGTCAGTGCAAAAGGTTCATGTGAAGAAGGTAAAGCATCGTGGAAGGCTATCTTGGAGAGTCTCATAGGTTCTTCTTCAGGTTAATTCAAGCTTGTGTTCATATCTTTTTGGTTACATTTTGATGCATATTTACATATATACCAGACCCCTTTCATTTTTCATTGATGTCAAAGGGGGAGAGATAAAGAGATAGAGAGATAGAGGAAAACGTTTTTGTGAGGAACAATTTTGATAGGTGTAGTCAGAGTATTTAGTTGCGGTATATTGGAAAATGTTTTTGTCATGCATGTTGCCATCAATTCCAAAGGGGGAGATTGTTGGAAGCTTTGAAACATGAGCATGAAGTATGGATGGTTGTGTTAGTTTTTCCTATGTTTTCATTGATGTCAACATGGTGATAACTATATGGGAAGTTTGCTTGGTTTACCATAATTTCTCTACCGGTAATACCCTTTTGTGATGGATTAGTGTGTTAGTATTTGAGTCTAGAATTCACCGCAAGATTTGATATGACTCTAATATCTTAACCATGTTTTCTTGACTCATTCATATAGCTATATCCAAGATCTTGAGACATCTTTTTTTGTGAGCAGAAAGTTATCTTTGACAGAGTTTAACTTTGTATCCTACTATTGCTCTATGTTTGGCATACTGTGTGGGAGACTTCACATTCTACTAAAGTGAATATTCCTATACTATGGTTTTGTTGATAGTCTCTTTGTTGGTAGTGTGATGGGAAATTAATGTGTTCTCATACTTGAAAGGTGTTTGCTTTGAGGATTCTTTGTTGGTTTGGAGAATTGTGTTCTAGTCTTAGACAATTCAACGGATGCAATATATTATGAAGACTAGTTATGTGTTATGGACATTAGCTGGCTTGGTATAATGCACTACACGGATAAAATGGTTAAATCTTATATGGTGCTGACAATGAAGGTTTTGATTATTTAATGTTATCTAATTAGGTCGACCTAATTGATGAATAAGATATACTTGTATATATATAAGATAAAATATAGAAGAGAGATATGAGTGTGGAGTGGGATGTGTATATGAGAGCGAGAAGGAGAAGTGAATGTGAGCATAGGAGAAGATCAAATCCTAAATTCTTTATCAGTTGTGATCAGTACAATTTTGTTGAGCGATTGTTGTGTGAGATAGTACTTCTTATTCTAAATTTTAGTGGAACTGAACCCTGCACATTGAAGGCGTATCCTATCAGTTCAATCTTTTGGTAGTGATCCATAATCATTGTATGTTGGGGGTTAGCCATCTTTTGTACTCAGGCAATGAGCTCCACAATATTTTGTATCTGGAATATAATATGAGTTAACCCTCACCGTGGTTTTTCCCATTTTGGGTTTTCCAAGTAAAAATCCTAGTGTTCATGTGTATGGTTACATTAACTTGTTTCTATGTTCTCTCTTGCTGATTTAGTCAGAATTGTGATAATGTTTAAATGGATTTTAATATGGTTTTATTGAATACTGATTCACCCCCCCTTAGTATTCTGGATGTTTAACAATTGGTATCAGATCTTGGTTCCTCGAAAGAAGCCTAACAACTTGAGGAAGGTCTCAGAATTTGAGTATGAGAAATTTTTTCCTATGGAAGTGGTCTCTGCCGAATATTCAAAAGAAATGGAAGCTCTAAAGGGGAGGTTGATAAAATAAAATGAGTACATTGAAAAGATGCAAAGTAAAAGTATGGAAGCATGTGATTTGTTGACTGAAGGAGAAGAAATTATCTCTAGCCTGTTGCAACAATTGGATGAGAAGAAAAGAACTAAAGAATGCCAGGAAATTGAAATTCAAAGGAAGACAAATCAATGCATAAATTTAGAAGAAGAAATAGAAATCTTGTGATCTGATTTGGAAAAGGCAAGAAGTTTTGAAGAAAAATTTAAGATATGCTCAATGATGCTTGATGAATTGATTACCTCTCAAAGATCATAAATGGATAAGAGTGGTTTAGGGTTTGAGGAAGGTTAGAGTTATAAAGTGAAGCAATCCACTAAGAAGTCGTGGTAAAAAAATAGACAAATCAAGGAGTGAAGAAGCAATTTTGGAAAAAATCCTATCAAATGATATGATGCTAAAAGGTATTTATCCTTTAATGGTATTTGTTTTTCCTGCAAGAAATTTTGTCATAAGGCAAAGGAATGCAAAATTAATGTGAATGAAGAATGTTCTAAGAGCAAGAAGAATGGATATAAAGTTAGTCAGTTGGATAAAAGGGAAAATGGAAAGAAGAATGTTATTTTTTGTAAGTAAAACAACCCAAAACACCTTGGTAGTAACAATGGAAGGAAGAAAAATATCTATCCGGCGAAAAAGAATGTTCAAACCTTTGATCCAGAAGAAGTAAGAAAGGAAATGAAAAGGATTTGGAGAAATGAATCATTAGTCTTATCTATGCTAACCTTCGGTGCAAATACTCTCATTGATCTATGAATAAAAGCAGTGGCTAAGGGGGAGCAATCATCAGAAAATCTAATAAACCCCCTCATCGGTACTTGTGTCATATCATGACAGAAGTATACTTAATGTGGTAGAAATGTTAATGTATTTTTTCAGTGGCATCTGTGAAGGATGAAGTGTGTGGAATTTGAAAGAATGGAGGTGTACATAATTTTTGAGGCAATCTACCTGCAAGTTGAAGCATTTATTGCAAAATCATTCAGATAATTTTAAAGGATTATGTATTTTCGAAGAAGCGTGCAAAGGAAGTTTAGAAGGCAATTTAGAGTTTCAGAGGTTGAAGAAGATAATAGGGGGATTCAAAGTGAGCTCCAGAAGCAAGATATATATACATTTATTGTTGACATTATCAGAGGTATTCCTTTTTGCACAACCTTTCACTTTTATTGCTAATGGATAATTCGAAGGTTTTGAATTATGCGAATAAAGCTAGGTTGAAGAGATATTTGAGGAATGTATCAAAAGAGTCTATTGGTTCATTCTCTTGCATCCCTCTGAGAGTGTTTCCTACATAAGATATTTATGCATATGTTTACAGTAATATTGAAGAGAAGTAATCAGTTCAGTTGAATGTGCTTTGAGAAAGCGAATTGAAAGAGCCATGATGCCTACAAAATTTTAGTTGAGAAAAAGTTGGATGTTTGGAGGAAAGTTCCCTTGTTTGAATTTGAGAAGAATTATATTCGAATAGTGTTGAGCATAATTCACGATGAATCATAATTCACGATGAATCTCTATGGATAGATGAGGCATATTTGATTTCTAGAGAATATATTAGAGATGTGACTGATTTATGTTCCTCCAGACCAGTTCCCAAACTGAAGGCTATGGATGAAAAATAAATAATTAAGGTTACAAGTGCGAGTTCTAAAGGGAAAATTATTGATTTAAGTTCAATTGTTGATCTAGTAATAAGGTATGCTACTATGGTCATTGGTCACAAAGTTTGTATCCCTAATAATGACCTTACAGTTTCTACTGTTGTGGTGCATACTACTGTTGATATGGTAATAAGAGGTGTGGAATATGGTTTATGTGAATTACTTTATATACATATTTTGAAGAGTTTAAAGGAGATCAAGAAGATTAAGAAGAATACATTCCACTATGGAAATTTGGCTGTGCTTTTACTCTTCTACTTTTTGAGAGAATTACTAGTAATAGGAAGGATAGAATGGTAAAATTCAGAGCCAATTTCTTATCAAATCAGGAACTTAATGATAAATATTGGTAGTTTGGATGTTTAAGAGTCTACCCTTGCTGCATTCTTTTGAACATTTCAGATGAGGATGAACAAAAGGTTTAGGATTGCAGTAAGTGTTGTGGAAAGATACCCTAGAAGCATAAATTTTCTTGTTTCTGCAGATTTTTGTAACATGGAAGTAGTTGAATCAAGGTTAGTTTGGATATTTGAATTGGACTATGAAATATCAGAGTCTGAAGTTGATAAATATGCTAAAATTCTTTTGGAAATACCTAAGGATCTCAATGTAGAAGGCACCTCCGGTAGCATGAATGGAACAAGGAAGAAAAGGAATAGTGTTGTTAAGAAAGATGGCATAGAATAAAGTGAGCTTGAACATGAGAATGAAAGGATAAACATTCATATATCTTTGGAAGAATTGTAGAAGGCTATTCCTGATGCTAATTTTGATTCATCTATTCCTATTGTGGATAATCTCCATAGCATGATTAACTCTTTGAAGGTCTACATATTGAGACTTGAAATGTTTGCTACAATTAAGTCTAATAAAGGAAATCTAGATGATATGAAAGGAAAATGTGTGAGTGTACACAATCCTGTAATGAAGGAATTGGATAGTGTAGAAGATTGTGAAAAAGAGGCACATGAACTACTTTCCTTTTGCCTAGACTAGTCTAGTAGTACACTAGATATAAGAAATGAGATAAGGATGAGTGAGTCTTGGTTGAGCACTCAGGAAGATACATACAGGTTAGAAGAAGATAAAGATAATCAGATGTGGTCCCACATTATGTAGCTTCAAGACAAACTCTTCTCTCTATAGGATCAAAGGATAGATGTTATCAATAAATTTTTGGCACTCAGAGACATGATTAAACTTAGACATACTTCTGTTTCTAGTGCTATTGGTTGTATTGGTGAATTATCAAAGATTAATCTTAGTCCTAATACTTTAACAGATGATGTAGAGTCTTTAACTAAACTTGAGCTATTTTACAAGACTCTTGTCAGTGCAAA